>PISX010019849.1:0-37118 GCA_004024625.1 Mellivora capensis
CAGCAGAAGCCAAGGCACGGAGGAGAGCATGTCCGGAAACATCAGCACTCGTTTGGGCTTCAGAACAGAAAGCATGAAGGGAAAGAGCAGGAAGGTAGTTGGAGGACAGCCGGAGGGGGGCGGGGGGGATGTTGCAGGAACCATAGAAGGACCCAAATCCAGGCCAAGTGAGACTATTCTGGGGGTGACAGGGAGCCATGGGAGGTTTCTGAGTGAGGAAAGAATGAGTAAACAAATGAAAGGAGGCAGGCAGGGAGGGAGACAACAGCCCCTCCTGGGCACGCAGCACTCTGTGGGTGACAAACTCCTTCCACGAAGGAGGCCCCAGGAGCCCCTGCTGGGGAGGGTGGAGGCAGGGAAGATGGGGTCCAAGGCAGGGGAGACCACCCATGTTGCACAGCTCCAGGCTCCCGGGTGCTCTCTTCACTGTGCTGGGGAACCCCACCTCGTCAGTGGGCATTTGAGGTGAGATCCAGGAGCCATGCATTTAGACAGAAGGAGATGGAAAAACTCAGATGTTCCTAATAGCCCAGCCACAGGGATGGGCTCAGCCCAGGAAGGGTGGAGGTTAGATTAAGGCAGGGCTTCCTGATAAAGGCCCTTGGAAAGGTCCTAGAGGCCTTGATCTAGGGGCCAGACGCCCTGTCTGGTGCAGTAAGACTGAGAGGGAGCAGGTCTAGAGATGGCGGTGGCCCAAGTGATTGCATCGGGCATAACAGGGTGATGGGAGCGGGTCTTCTTCCTGCAGTCGACACCCCCTTTCCTCTTCCAATCCGTTTGGGGCTCCCCAGGATTTTCTCTCCTCCCACTGCCCACCCTTCATGTCCTCCCTCCCCCAGAAGCAGCCTGGCCCACGGGCTTCTCAAACCATCATCAAAGACTGGGGGCCCAGCTGCCGCCAGCTTCAGGACACTTGGTGGCTCCCCACAGCTCCCCACTTGGCCCTAGTGTGCCCACAGCTGCCACTCGCCACTTAACCCTCCTAGGAGCCCAGCCGGCGCTGGCCCGGGAATTGTCACTTGACCTCCTGACATTTTCCACCAGTCGTTGCTATGGCCCCACCTCTCAGATGAGCAAACAGAGGTTCAGCAAACGGCAAAGGCCTCTTGGCTGAGAAGCCAGGAGCAGGTCTGCGCTCACACTCACACAAGCCACAGTCCCTGTGGTCACCAAAGTGCTCTCCCAACACCACCCCCAAGGCACCAACACCAGCACCTGGACCCCCGTCTCCAGGCCCCGCCAGTGCCCCGGGCCATCATCAGTCCTCATCACCACCCAACAGGAGCCTTCTCTGGAGGGGCTTCCGACCCATGTCTCTCCCGGGGAGTCAGAGTCACCTTCCCTTGCACAAAATGGTCATAGCTGTCGAATGATCGGGTCAAATGATCTTGTGAATGGCTGAGAGAAAAACGAGGGCCCATTCAGCTCCCACAAACATGCTGAACCCCCAGATTGAATAGCAAAAGGCTTGAGCTATGATGAGACCATGGGCCCTGGTGACCAGCAAGGTCAGAGGATCTGCACGGCTGGGGTGTTGGCCAGCTGGACCTCGAAGCAAGAGGAAGCAGAGGGCCGGAGCCAGGCAGGGGACCAGAAGCAGACAGAAGGGGCCCAGAGGGACAGATGAGAGCAAGGACCACAGCCACAAGCACGGAGCAAGGGAGCCCACCCACAAGGAACACAGCGCCCGGGGAGGTCTCCCGAGGAGGGCTGGAAGTGGGTCCCCCACCAGCCCCTTCCCAACCTCACTGACCAACTCTCCCATCCTGCAGACGGGGAGACCGAGGGTCAGGGGGTGGGGTGGTGGTGACCCATCCAAGGTCGCTGGTAGCTGGCGTCTCCTTCCTCCCAGCCATGCCCAGCAGAGAGGCCGCCTTCACAGCCCACTGGCTTCCCTCCACTCGTGGCTGCTTCTCCCCGCCGCAGAAGTGCTGGCTCCCCACTGGCTGGCGAGGGGAGGCAGCAGCCCTGGAGGAGCAAGCCCAAAGGGAAGGGACTGCACGCCCCTCAGGGGATGGCCCCAGGCGGGCCTCAGAGGTGGCTGTCTGATGTAGATGCTGAAACCCAGGGAGACCCTCCCCACTGCCTCCTGGAACCTGGGAGCAAATCTCCCCGCCCGGGCTGGAGCGTGGCGCTTCTCCGGGCTCGGCAGGTGTCCACAGTGTCCTGGATACAAGCTGGAGCTGGGGATTCAGAGGAATCGAGGCTCTCTTCCCAGCTCTACTACACCCTGGCTGTGGGACGCAGGGGTAGAAGTCAGTCAACCTCTCGGAGCCTCAGCTTTCCTGTGGGTGCAATGGGGCTGGGACAGCCCCGGGGCAGGGGGTGGCTACAGGTGTCAAGGCAGCAGAGCGCTGAGCGCCAGGAGTGCCAGCCCTTATCATCACCATGAGCCCCTCCCTTGGGCCAGACACACTGCGGGCTGCTTCCAAGTCATTATCACCAATCACCTGTAATCGTCCATTACAGAGCCGGGAGAACCAGGGCACAGACAGCTCACCATGGGCCCATCTACCCCACGCAGCCGGGCTGGCTCCCCAGAAAGGCTCCCGCATCGAAGCCCGGGGAGAAAATAGGTAGGTTTCGGGCCGATGGGTCGTGCTGCGGCCGCCTGGCAACAACATGCTCGTGGATGGGGGCGTGACGACCGGCAGCGTAACTGGCGCAGGTTTCCCTAAGTAACGGAGATCGAATCTGATTTTCCCTGGAAACAATGTCCTCTGGGGGCGTTATGTACTCTCTAAAGGCCTGATGCCTACCATCTCATTGCATCTCCCAGAGCAGAGCGTTGGCTCGGTTATCCGTGAGGCCCCGTTCACCCGTGAGCGCAGGTGAGTGAGAACTGCAGGGGTCTCTAATCTACAGAACCCCATGTCCATCCACACTCGCCCTGTGTGCTGCTTGATCTTCAGTGCCCTCTGAGAGGGGGGGTACTAACACCCCCATTTGACAGCACAGAGAACAGAGATTTAAAAAACCGGCCCGTGGGGGCGCCTGGGTGGCTCAGATGAGAAGCGTGCGCCTTCAGTCAGGTCATGATCTCGGGATCCTGGGATGGAGACCTGCATCGGGTTCCCTGCTCAGTGGGGAGTCTGCTTCTCCATCTCCCTCTGCCCCTTCCTGCTTCTCATACGCTTTTTGTCCTCTCTGTTTTCTTATCAAATAGATAAATAAAATCTTTTTTTTTAGATAAATAAAATCTTAAAAAAAAAAAACAAACTTGGCCCATGATCACACAGCAAATAAAAGGCGGAATGGGTCTGCCTGACTCAGGGCCCCAGCATTTTCCACTTGCCACCTACCCATGAGTCAAACCGCGCGACCGGTCCCCTGACATTTCAGACCCGGAGACTTGCCAGCTGAAGCCCTGGCTGGCGGCGCATTGGTCAAGGCCCAGGCCGGCTGGGATGCGTACCTCCCTCCCAGCACACCCGCCCCGCTCGGTCCCAGCAGCCTCTCCGGGCTCTCTGGTGAGTTGGGGAGTCGGGTGGTGACACAGGGTTGAGCTCCGGGCTGGGTGGAGCCGAGTCAGAGAGCACCAGGTTTCAAAGGACAAGAAGGTCCCAGCCAGGGCTCCTCATGCCCCAGGGACTCGAGCACGCGGGACGGTCCTTCTGAGCAGACCCTGCCGTCCTGCCCCACCCCCGCCCTGGGCCTGCTGGGCCTGAGAGCTGCCGCCAGGAGTCCCCAGCGTATGTGGGAGCCTGGGCTTGACTCTAAAGCTGGGCCTGAGCGTACCCACGGTCAAGTCTCTGATCTGGGGCCCCTGCTGACACCAGCCAAGGCCACCTGGGCCTGCATTTGCAGAAACCTGCCTTGGCCTCTCTCCCATGAGCCCAACTCAGGCTATGGAATCCGAGCAACGAACCATTCTATTCACAGAGCCTAGAAGCTCAGGTCCCTGGACTTCCACACACATACCATCGCGGCCGCCAGATCCTGGATTCACGCCCTCATTGAGACACCGAGCTTTACAGGCTGTGAATCACAGAGGCTTGGCATTTGATTGTCAGTTAGCCTTACATCAAAACTTGGAATCCTGAAGACTCAATCCCAAAAGCTTCCAGGCTGAGAGACCCAGACCTGACTTGCAAAGTCAGTCTCCGCTCACTGAGCATTGGAGTCAGACTCCGCTCCACTCCGGAGTCACTGGATCTCCGGTCCAGAAGGGAGCTTAGAAGCGAGGCAGCCAGTTCAGGCAGAGACCTGCGCCCCAGCCTCAGCAACCTCTGTCACAGGGCCCGGGGAGCCCAACATGCTCTGAGCGGCTCCCGGTGTTGGGGAGTCCCTCCTGAAGGCGGGGGCTGAATTTGGCAGCCCTCCTCCCCTGGGCGTCTTCCTCACGCTTGGACGCAGGACTCTCCCTGAGACAGAGGACCAAGCCCAGCTCTGTCCAGGAGCAGAACCCTTTCCCTCCCCTCCAGGGGCCAGCCCCACAGTTGTTCCCAAGCCCAGGCTCCCACATACGCTGGGGGAGGGGGGGGGGGCGGGGAAACCAGAGGGATGGTGAGAACTAAGGCCAGAGGACCCTAGGGACTCAGTTTCCCCAACACACCAGAAATGTGGCAAACTGGAAGGGTCTCTATGGGCTGCTCAGTGACTAGGGCCCAGAGTGCCTGAGATCAGGGGTGAGGGCACCCCTGGCTGCCAGGGCTGGAGGAGGCCATCTTATCCAGGCTCTTGTTTTTAGGTAGAGGCTATGAGGCTCAGAGAGAAGGAGCTGCCCAAAGTCACACATCTAGTTTATGGTAGATGGGACTCTACCGTAGAGGAAGTCTACCCTAGATGGCTCTCTATCCAAGGGCTTCCAAGACATCAGGACCAGCTTAGGGCTGCTTCTCCCCAGCCAGACATGCCAGAGCTTGTCAGAGGGTAAGCTGAGTCACACTCCCAGACCAAGGCCATCTGAGCCATGCTTCTGCCTCCAGCCCAGCCCCGATCCTGACAGTCCAGACATATGAGGCTCAGAGAGGTAAAGTAACTTTGCCAAGGTCACACAGCACCCAAATGGCAGAGCCAGAGTCAACCTTAGTCCCTCGCAGGCAAGGTACTCATGACGTGGTTCCATTGTGTCCCTGGGTCTTCCAGTGAGCCTTTCTCTCCCTCAAACCTCCTGTGGTCCCCCTTTTCCTGGCCTGCCCACCTCCCAGCTCACATGCTACAGTCTCCTAAGGTTTCTCCAACATACTGTACTAAAACCGTCCCATGGATGGTGTCTGCGCCCCCCACTCCTGGCAGCTTCTCAGGGCGGGGCAGCTAGCTACATTTCTCTGTCCTCCACAATTCCCGGGCTGATGCCAGGGAGACCTGGGTGAACGGAGTTCTTGAACAGACCCTCTAACCAGCCATCCTACAGAAGGAATACCTGGCTTTTGGCCCTCCACCCAGCTAAGGGCACCCAGACCCACACACCACTCATTCCAGCAGAGACCCTCTGGTTTCCAAGGTCATCACCCAGCCTCCTCCCCAGCAGGGAGACCAGCACCCTGGGCTTCGCATGGCTGCCTCCCCCAGCCTTCCTTCCAGCCACCTCGCCACCCCAGCCAGCATCCTAGGTAGCCCAGGTGTCCAGAGCTGGGCTCGGGCACTACCCTGTAGTGTAGTGTAGGCACTACCTTGAGCACTGGCAGAGACTCTGTTCTGCTGGGCAAGCCCCCCAAACCCAGAGGCCACCATGTCTGGGTCCCAAAGCCACCTCCTCACCAGCCCCCAGCCCTCAGCTCAGCCCACGATCCATTTCCACACTGCACTGAGCCGTCGGTCCTTCTAAAACACTGATGGCTGCACGTCACATCCCAGCTGCAAACTTCGCCTGGTCGCCTTCCCTGATAACACAGGCCAGCTCCTCACGCGGCCCCGCGAGCCTCCCTCTCCCCGTCCAGCCCCACACTGGCCCTCCAACTACAACAAACTACCCTCGGCTCCTCTCTTCCCCAGGCCTTCGCTCCTGATGTACCCCCTCCCCAACACAGCTCATCACTGGAGGCTCAGCTCCGACATGGCCAATACGTGCCCAGCGAGCACTGAGGGAGCAAGCGTGGGTGGCCAGACTTCGTGCTGGGGGGCTGGGGTCCAGCAGCAGAGACAGGCTCGGCCCATGTCCTGCTCACCTGACAGGACCCTACAGGAGGCAACCCCCACAGTCAATGACGCTCATGTCAGCAGGACACCAGGTCCTTATCCGTTCAGCTCTCCGTGCCCCCACGTTCCCCCAGACCCCACGTCAGAGCTCGACCACCACCACCACTGCCATCACAGCCTCCAAACCAGAGGACGGTGTGGCAGGCAGGGCTCACTCAGGGAACAGCTTGCCCCCTGCCCCCCACGCAAAGGATATGGGTTACACACCATCTTGATGCACCAGTTCCGGGGGCTGGTGGTCTGTCGCAGACAGAAGAAGGCAACGGGCGCCAGGTCCGGGTGAGGGACTTCAGGATCGGCTCCATCCAGGGGCTCCTCCAGACCTGGAGGGGAGGGAGGCGGGCTCTGGGGCCCCGGCTGCTCCGTGACTCCAGGCTCAGCTGCTGGGGCAGCAGTGGCAGCGGCGGAGGGCGGCGGGGAGCTCTCAGCCATCTCGGCGCCGAGCAAGGAGCCCTGTGGGAGGAAGAAGGGTGGCACGTGGCTGGGGCTGCCTGGCAGCCACCTGCCCCCACAAGGGGACACAGCCCAGACAGCCCATAGCCCCTCGCTATCACTCTGCCACAACGGTTAGGAGCAACCTGAGGGGCCCCTTTCCATCCGAGTCAGAATCCACTTCCAGGTAGGGGTCCTGGGGCAAGTCTGGTCAACTTCCTGCAGGCTCAGTTTGGGGAGATGAAGAGTGAGAGTAAGACCTATCTAGAACGTAGCTGTGATATTAGTTGGGTTTGGTTTTGTTTTTATGAGACCGTGGTTGTATATTTACTACATCATCGAAGACAAGAAAATTTGCAAGAAAACAGGGAAGTTACTGTCAAGTCAGACATCAGGACCAGGATGACAGGCGTTACCAGAGGAGCGGTTAGAGGGCTGTGGAGCCGGACACCGAGGGAGCTGGGCAAGCCAGGAGGGAATCCGGGCAGGCTTCCCTGAGGCAGTGAGCCCAGGGATCTCCCCCACCACCTCACAAAGGTGAGAACTCAGGGACCTTACACACCAACCTCATTGCTTTACAGCTGGAGAAACTGAGGCCCAGAGAACAGACAGGACAGACACACAGTCCAGCAACAGCAGAGGGAGACCGCCACCAGGGCTGGCTTCTTGGGAGTGTGACCAGCGTGGCCACCCAGGGCTCCATGCTCAGAAGGGCCCTGCTCTGGGTTTAATGCTCGGCTGTCACCAACTTGAAATTCTTCATCATTTGTGATCTGGGGCCCCCACGTTTCCGTTCAGTTGCGAGCTCTGCAAATTACATTGCTGCTCCTGGCTTCAGCACAGGGGGCACTTCCACACTCCAGCCTCCTCTGATGATTCCAACAACCCCAGGAGCGCTCCCATGCGCATGGAGAAATAGAGCCAGGGAAGGAAATGGCACACCAAGGCTAGGGCATGCTTCGATGCCAGAGTCCCAGCACTGGCCCTCCAGATTCAGTGATGGCTGGCCATGACCTTGCCTGGCCCCCTCTGCACAGACGGCCAACGGTGAAGGAGGAAGGACAGCCACTTGTCAGGACCTGCCCCCTCCCCACCTCATCCAAGGGGCCACCCGCCCCAGAATCACCACACACTGGGGTCTCCCAGGGCTTAGGACCCTCACAGGGCTGGGCTGGGCAATGGGAGTTGGAGACAGAACCCGAGCTCCCGGGGCTCAGCGGACTGCTGCCCGCGGCTGCCGAGCTGCCCAGAGCTGATGCGTTTGGACATTTCTCTGGCTCCCGGGGGCAACAGGCGGGAGTTGGCACCTCCTGCCACTATACCCGGCTGGTCAGGGAGGCAGAATTTTCTCCCAAGCTCCAGGCTTCGCTCTTAGTTCCAGAAAAACAGCCATGGGCCTTACATAAGCTTGTAGGCAACTCGGCCTGCCACGTGTCAACCCCTGGTCTGAAAAACACCCTCCCTGGGGTGGCTCCAGGCCTGCCCACCACAGGGCCAGCCTCTGAGCCCACCGTCCCTCTGCCAGCCCCTTGCTTCTGGCACGCTGGACCTCCCCCAGTCCTAGAGCTCCAGCTGCCTCCTCTAGACCTGTGCTCACACCCTTCTCTCTCCCCGGAACACCTTCTCCTCCAGCCACACGCCCTGGTCCCCTAGGCCTGATGATGCATTCATTTGTCCAGGAACTATTTCCTGAGCACCTACTATGTGCAGGCACGGGGCCGGCATGGCAGCTCTGCCAGTGAAGAAGGCAGGCTTGGCACCAGCCCTCATTTCAACTGATGCTCCAGTAAGGGAGGGAGACACACGAGTAAATTAATTTCTCTCCCTCTGGGTTCCAGAGCCCTTATCACCAACACACAAACCATATAATTTATGTATTTATATCTTTATGATTTAGTGCCTGTCTGCCCAACCTGGAAGGAGGCTGTAGGAGATCAGGGACTGTGGTCCGCTTCTTTCACTGCTGCATCCCGCCCCCTCCCCCCTGCCGCCACCACCAGTGCCTAGAACAGTGCCTGCAACATTCTAGGGGCTCAACAAACCCACATTGGATAAATTAAGAAAATGTGCTGGGAAGTAAACAAACAAGGGAGAAAGGCGGAAAGGCACCTAGTGGAAGGAAAGAGACACCAAAGATAAAAATAGGAAGCAGAAGGCACCAGCCATGCATGATCTGTAGGACGAGCTCTCCAGGTAGAAGGAACAGCATGTGTAGAGACTGGGGGGGCTGGAACGAGCTCGGTGCATTTAAGGAAGAGAAACGAGGCCAGTGTGCCAAGCCGAGAGCAGGGAGGGGATGAGTGGAGTGCTTGGCAGGCCCCACTGAGAGCCCAGGAAGGAGTTTGCTTTTTATTCCAAGTGCAACAGGAATCCACAGGAGGGTTTTAGGCAGGAAGTGGTGTGCTCTGGTCTGTGCTTTTAAGCCAGTCCTCTAAGGACTAAAAGAAGAGTGAGTCGTGGGGCAGGGGTGGGGCTGCAAAGGCCAAAAGAAGGTGGGAAGGATAGGCTGGCCTGGCCTGGGATACCGGTGGAGAAGGGAAGAGGGGGGTGGACTTGAGACATGTTTTAGGGGCAGAAAAGCCTGGCCCTGCGTTGGCCCCGATGGCACCCCAGCCGGGTGCCACCAAAAGCCTTCCTGCAACTGCCTGAGTGCGAAGAGCTGCCGCAGCCCCTGGAGCCACATGAGACCACCCATCTCCTCCCTCTCAGCTCTGCCCACTCCGTCCTAAGTTGCTTTTCGCCTCCATTTAAGGCTGTCAAAAGGTTGTAGTCCTTTGTCCTCACAGCTTTCCTGCCTCACTGTGGGACTCCTAGAGACCACAATTGCCAAGGCCAACGCCCCCAACCCAGTCCCCATGCCCACCCAGCCTCCACCCTCTGACCTGCTCTCTGGTGCCCACCCTGCCTCCACCCTCTCACTTGCTCCCCAGTGCCCACTCAGGGTGCCACCCTCTCACCTGCTCCCCATAGTCCAAATTCCCTCTGCCCAGTGCCCAAAGCTCTGCTCCTGTCCCCAGCTGCCCCGCTGCCTTGGGCTAGAAGCTCTTCAGAGGTTGGCAGCTGGGCCCCTTGGGCTCCAACCTGTCTCCAAATGGAGCCTCACAGAGAAGAGAGGTCTGGCTTTGGGTGACAGCACTGATGGATTCAAACTCAGGTCCATCTGGCCCCAGACTCTGAGCTGCCTCCACATCCTGGAGCCTCCTCCCTCTAAGTACTCCCAGGATGGCGCCACCAGGCAGTGGTGTGGTGACTGGACTGGCCTCTGTGAGCAGGTGCAGGGGCAGGAGCAGAACCCCACTGCGTTAGGAACACATACCCCCATTCCTGACTCCACCAGCCTCTTGGAGCCTCGGCCTTTCCCTCCGTAAAGCTCAGGCCTCCTCCTGTGTGTGTCAGCAGGCCCCACACGATGTGGATGGGAAAGCTCTCTAAAACTCATGAAGGTAGATGTCTAAACACGCATGAGGCCAGCTGTGCCATCCCCAGGGGCTGCACCCCAGCCCTCTCTCTGCCATAACTACCACCACCACCATCACCACCACCACCATCACTACCATCAACACCATCACCATCAACACCATCATCACCACCACCACCATCATCACCACCACCACCATCATCAACACCATCACCATCAATACCATCACCATCAACACCATCATCACCACCACCATCATCAACACCATCACCATCAACACCATCATCACCACCACTACCATCAACACCATCAACACCATCATCACCACCACCACCACCACCACCACCATCACCACCATCACCACCACCACCACCATCACCACCACCACCATCATCACCACCACCACCATCATCACTACCACCACCATCATCATCATCACAGCATCACAGAGGCTCTGACTGAGCCTGACTGTGCCAGGTAACAAGCAAAGGGCTTTCTAGGCATCACTTATGTCAATTTCTACCACTGCCCTCTAAAGTACAAACCATCCTTATTTCTACTTTATGAAGAAAGAAACCGGGGCCCAGAGAAGTCCAGCAGTGCCCATTGCCACTCTGCTGTTATAGGACAGAGCCAAGGTCCCAGTTCAGGCCTGCCACTCCCGAGCCTAAGCACTGAACCTTCATAGACACCAGCTTGGGACAGGGAAAGGTGCCCTGGAACCGGGCCTTCCCTCCCAAGCTGGGTCCCCAGACAGTGCCGACATAGCTGCTTGTGCAGCCAAGACCCCCAGTGTGGACAAAGACCCTGCGAGTCTGCGGGGAAATCTGCCTCCCAGAATCTTCCAGAGCCCTTGGAGTATGGTGTGGAGAGGCCTTGGGTCTGCAGAGCTCAGAACCTGGTTGGTGGAGAAAGACATGAGGCCTCTCCTGGTCATCCCAGGCCCTGCATGAGTGTGTGAGTGCATGAGTGTGTGTGTGTGTGTGTGTGTGTGTGCGTGCACATATGCCCATGAGCGCCATTGGCTGTGGAATTCCAGAATCCCGGCACTTTGGAGACCCAGAGACACAGTGCCTGGTTTTCGACTCCTATGGGCCCCAGATTTCAACACGGGGAGTCTCTGAAAATAACGGGGTCCCCAAAGGGGCATAGTGGGTCACCATGTGCTCATCAGCCCAGAGGTCATGCACTCACACGCACATTCACGTTCACACACGCCCATCCACCCACACAAACACGCTCACACACTCATAGATGTAAACAGCCAGGCATGGACCCTCACACACAGACACATACACAGCGTTTGCTCACGCACACACACACACACACACACACACACACACAGAGTCTGCTCACACAAACCCAAACACACCCTTCACATACTCGTCAGATTTGCATAGACACACACTCACAAACACACAATGCCAAGGCAGAGCCCGCATCTGGCAGCCTTCAGGAAAGTCTTTGTGAGGCTGGGGGACACGTGCCTCCCAGAATCCTCCAGCCAGCATCCCAGAACCCCTGGAACCCTCTGTATGCTCCCTCTTCCGCACGACAGCCCTGCAGATGCATGACGACAGCCCACCCGCCCTGGAGCCTCATCTGCCCCAGGCCTTTTGTTACCAGCTCCCTCAACCCCTCCCAGAGTGACATTTCCAGATCATCTACTCCTTGGGACCTGTCCCCAGTCATACTCAAGATTGCCTACGTTCCCCTGCAAGGGTAGGACCTGAATGGCACCGAATAACCCAGAGTAGAGCAGGAGGTCATGTGCCTAATTCTGCAGTGGGGCCGTCTCTTGAAGCAGCCTGGGAGCCCCAGCGCCTGGCTGGCAACTCAGTCAGAATGCAGCATCTAGGGTGCATGTGGTCCACTAGTGCCCTCAGATCCTCTTCAGAGAAACTGCAGCCAACCAAGTCTCCTCTAACCTAAAGATGAGTGGCTCAAGGATGGCCCCAGATGCATGACCTGAGGCAAAGCTTGCTCTGGTCTGCCCAGCTGGTCTGCACACCCCGCAGGCATCTTGGTTCTTTCACTAAAACCGACAGTCAGCCCTCCCAGCTTTGAAGCGTTCAATGAAGGGGATCAGAACCCCTTCCCACGATGGCTACCAAGAGTCACAGCCAACATTAGTAGGGGAGCGCTTCTTGTGGGCCAGGCACCTCGTTATAATCCAGCAACCTAAGTGTTTTTGGTCTCTCCACTTTACAGGTAAGGAAACTGAGGCCCAGGGAGGCTAAGGGATTTTCCCAGGGTCAAGGGCTGCTTGGTGAAAGAGCTACGGGTCGGCTCTGGAAGGCCCTGATCCGTGCTACCATAGGAAGGGCCATCCAGGCGGTGGATAGGACGCTGCAGCCCGCCCACCTGCACCCCGGCCCTGGTCCACAGGCCTGTCACTAGACACTGTTGCTGTTTGCCAGCGCTCAGCCTCACGACTGGTGCCAGCCAGCAAGACTGTATCTGAATCTCCATCAGTGTGTTTGAACATTTCCCAGCAGGCGACGCTGGTGATCATTTTTTGCTCGTTCTGCAGTAATGAAGCCCCTGAGTCTTACTTCAGCTAAAAACTGAGAGTGGACGCGGTCCCTCGAGGGAGAAAAGTTGTGCAAGGAAGGGAGACCACTGGATTGGGAGTCTCGGGGCCCAGGTTCGGGTCCCAGCCCGCACTCACCGCAACATACAGTCTCCCCAAGCTTCATGTCCTCTTGTATAAAATGCAGAATGGGACCCCTCCACTACCTCACCAAAGGGATAGCAGACAGAGGGAAAGAACTGGAAAGTACCTGCATGAAAGAGAAACAGCTTCCATTCACTGTACCAGGCCCCGTGCTTGGCACTGCAGAGACACGTCTAAGCCTCACAAAAATCCTTTAAGAAGCTGAGTCCCCCCGTGAGGCTAAGTGCCCTCCCTCCCTGGGCCATGCCCATGATGGTGAACGTGCTCATGTCTTTCCCACCCGGGGACAAGAGCTGAGTGGTCCAGGGAGAAGGCGTAAGTCCCTGGGCAAGCAGAGAGCTGTCTGGGACCCTCACTGCTCATCAGGGCCAGCAGTCAGTGAGGAGGACAGAGAAAAGCCTGACACTGTTCTCAAAATGCAAAATGCATGATCAGTGAGGCCAGAGTCCAGGAAGAGGGGGAACTGGCAGAGGCAGGGCCCCTGAGGTGAAGGCAGGACTGGATCTGTGCTGACTTCCAGCCCCAAAAGACCATGGCCTCCATCCTGAAGAAACCACTTCCCTCTTACCCTCTCCTCCTCAACGAGCCCCACCCCCCAACCCCTCACACTTGTTCAAGGACATCCAAACACCTGGTGCTTTTAAGCCCTCCACAATCTGCACCGCCCACATACCCAACAGAGCTCCGTTCTCCCCTGCAAGGGCACAAGAGAAAACCAGGCCTTGTAGCCGTATGCCCACACACCCCCCGGCAGGGGGGAGCTCCAGGCCCCCTCTCAGGGGCACAGGATCCCCAACAGGGCAGAACTGGTCTGCTCCCTTTTGTTCACCGCTGTGTCCCCCAGTAACCAGAATAGAGCTTGGCACATAGTAGGTGCTTAATAAATATAAGAGAGAGAAAAGGAAATCAGATGTGTTTTCTTCCTTCCCCAGGCTGGCAGTCATGAGGGGGAAGCGACTCAGCCCACATCTTCCTGGATATCAGGATCCATGGGCCCACGGACCTACTGGCCCGTGGATCTCAATATCCACACGTCCACAGATCCACAGACACGTACGCCCACAGACCTATAGATCTTCAGACCCATGCGCCTGCAGACCCACAGACCCACACACGCACAGTTCCAGAGAGCCACAGACCATGGAGCATGGAGCACAGACACACCACCTGTACACCCATAGCTCCCTCCACTGTGGGCACAAGGGTTGAGGGCACGAGGCAAGAGCAGATCCTGGGGACGTGTTTAAAGGAAGCATTCTGCAGAAAAAAGCTGAGGGGAGAGAAGAGGTCAGAAAGGAGCAGTGGGGAAGGGACAAGAAAGGAAGCAGGGAGGAGAAAAAGGGATGGAGAAGAGGGAAAGAGGATCCTGCTCTCCCTGCAGCAGGGGTGGGGTGAGGGCTCCCTAGACGTCCCACCCCCAGCCTGGCATCCCATCTTTCTAGACACAGTGTTTGAGCGCCCTGAGCTGGGAGCTGGGGAACTCAGAGAACAAGCTGGAGGAGAGGGAGACAGACAGGAATCCGGGAGCCCCTTTGTTACCTTGGAAAGAACTCAGAAGCTGCCTGGGGGCGGGAGCTCTTCCAGGGTGGGGGAGAACCTAGTGGCGTCTAGAAACCGCCTTTCCTGGGAGGGCTGAAGCCTAGGGGAGTCCCACATGGGGAGTGGGTGGTGGAGACAGCAGTGGGGGCGGGGTGGCAGGATGAAAGGGACTGGGAGAGTCACAGGTGGAGATGCCCTGTACTCCGTGTGGCTCTGGGTTGGGGCACAGAGGAGCTATAATCACAGCCATCCCCCAAACTGCTCCCAGCTTGGCTGTGGGCTCTCCGGAGGAGTCTGTCTGGAGCTGTCGACCGAGGGTGAGAGAGGAGCCGTTCTCACAGCCACCTCCGTCCCCACCTCCCCACCCAAGGTCAAGGGGAGTCAGGGCTCAGGGACTCAGGAAATGCTGCTTGGTGCCCTCTGGTGGGCCTAGAAGATGCCCTCTCAGAAGCACCTGGAATGGGGGTTGGGGGAAGGGGCTGAGAGGAGCCTGTAGCCGAGCCTGTAGCCCCTCCCCAGGGCTGCCCCTCAGGGTGCCAGGGGCAGGCCGGGCTGCTGTGAGCGGCCAGGAAGAGAGTGCAGGGACTCGGTGTGGTGCCCAGGCCCTCTGGGGCGTGTGTGCCTGGAGCTGGAGAATTTGGTGCCAGACTGGCTCAGCACCAAGCCCCAGGATGTGCTCCTCCCTCTTCCTCTTCCTCCCCCGACTGCAGCCTCAGAATTGGTCCCCACTCTGTGTCTCCCTACCCTGTCACCCACTGGCGTCCCCTCCCTCTGGCTCAGCCCTAATGGTGGAGGCGGGAAGGGGACAGGGAGGTAGCTAGACTCCCCACCCTGTCTCCAGCCCAGCCCAGGTCCTGCAGTCTGAAAAAAAAGTTTACCCTGAAGGGTGGACAAGAGTTTCCAAAGCCAGTCCGTGGGGCCGAGGGGGAAATATTGATCCAAGAAGCGACCTGACAGTGTGGGCAGGGCCTGAGGATCGCAGCCTCGGGAAGCAGGCCCCAACTGCTCGGCCAGACCCTTTCCCACGGGCCCAGCCCATGGACCCACATCCCTATGGGCCCAGCACCCCAGTTCCTGGGTGGTGCCAGGATCTGCTGGGTGAATTCTCAGGGCGTGAGAGACAGAAGGATGGACAGGCTCCCGGCTCAGGCCAACCTGAGCCCTCCAGTCCTCGGGGGTTCCTGACATGGCGTGTCAGACCCCATCACACCATACGGGCACAGACGCAAGCAAGCTTTCTCTCTGTCTCTCTCTTTTTCTCTCTCTCTCTCTCACACACACACATACACACACACACACCCCTGGACCCACAACACAGACTCGCACGGCCACAGTGTAGCTCGGGGGTCTCCCCACATGCCAGTCTCATCCCCGGCTCAGAGCCCCCAGGACCCCAGAAAGGAGAAAGACACAAGCAGAGGGACTGACTGCTGCCTCAGCCTGAACCCATCCAAAAAGCCCCCTCCCCCAGCACCATGCCCCCCCCAGAGGCCTTCCCACAGCCTGCCACGGCCTTTTGCCCCCCACATCCCCCCCCACACCACCTAGCAGACAATTAAAACCCAATCATCATAAACACGCATTATATAACCAGCACCAACCTGCTGAGAATTCCTTTTACCCCCCAGAGTCCCAGCTCCAGCCCCTGGCCTGGCTTCATGCAGCAGCGAAGCCTTGAGTACCCGGGAGGTGCTGGCCCAGGAGGGGGCCCACTACCACCTCTGCCTCCAGGAAAGTTACCGCTGCCTAGGATTCCCCCATTCTATCCCCCTACGGCTCCTCTCCCTGTGCCAGTACTCCCAGCTCAGCCCTCTGGACACTGACACCAGCGCTGGTCCAGCTGACCACAAAGCCGCAGCAATGGAGGGGCCGCGGGACAGACAGACACACACTGTCCCCCCCCTCCCCCCGGCCGGCAGCCCGACTTGTTGAATAAATTTCTGCAGCGCTGGCTCAGCCGGCTTCAGCATTGGCACCGAGAGAACTTTCGTGGCCTTGGAGAAGGGACCGGTCAAAGTTTCCCGTCCTTCCTCCCAAGGCACCTGCCCAAAAGCACGGGATGGGGGCCCAACCTGATGGGCACGCGTGGGGGGGGGGCGGGGGGACTGGTCCCCAGAAATAAACAAATAAACGCCTCGGTAAAGAAAGCACCGACGTGCTAAGAAACTGGCCTCGGAGCGGAGCCCTCCCTTCCTCCCCCCCTCACCCCCACCTACCTTGGCATGGACTTGGCAGGGCAGCAGGGGGTCGTCCGGGTCTGAGCCGCGGGGACGCCGCGTGCCCCCCCGAAGCCGGAAATCGAGGGGACCCCCGGCCCCGCCAGCCGCACCCCCACCCCCCGCCAATTCAGGATCAGCTGAGCCCCTGGGGCGCGCGGGGAGGCGGGCGGTGGGCGGCGGGCCCCGGGGCCCGGGCCATGGCGGGAGGAGACGGCGGGCGGCCGGAGGGTCGGCAAGGCTGGGGCGGGCGGCGCGGACGAGCGGCGGACGGCGCCGGAGTTGGAGCGCGCGGCGGGCGGCGGGCGGCGGGCGGGAGCGCGGCGCTCCCGGGCCGGGGCCGGGGCCGGGGGCGGGGGCGCTGCGGGCACCGAGCGGCCGGCAAGTGGCCGGGGAGGACTACGCGGCGGCGGCGCGGGGTCGGGGCTGGTCCCTCGCCCGGTTCGGCTCAGCTGGCGCCTCCGGCCGCGGGCTCGAGGCGCGGGGTCTGCGCGCGGCGGGGGCTGCGGAGGAGCCGGAGCGCCCGGCGGTGCGGGGACGTGCGGCGGCGGCGAGACCGAGCCGCGCCGCGTGCGAGGCAAAGCCGTCCTTATACTGACACCAAATGTCTTCGGGGAAAGCTGCAGGCGCGGGACGCTGGAGGGGGGGAGGCGTGGAGGCGACAGACAGACTCACGGCGGCGGCTGGTGAGCCCCCACTCCTCCCCAGAGGGCAGCAAGCCCCAAGCCTGGCGGCCACCCCCTTATCATTAAGGGTCGTGCCCGGGGGAGGGTCCTATCGAGGCGGCTGCGTCATGCGTAAAAAGGGAGGGGACCCCCCCAATTACTGACCGACCACCCTCGTGTCCCAGGTCCCTCCTTGGCCACGTAACACTTTGGGTTCTCACTGAGGTACTGTGAGATTGGGTACTGTGAGAAGGGGTCCCCCACTGCCCAAGAGAGGCGCTGGCCAGCTGAGGCCACAGCTCATAAATGGTGGAGTAGGCTGCGACCGGACTCCAAATGGGCTCAGCGGCCCAGGCAGCTTCCTTCCTCCTAATCTGCATCCGTGCTTCTTCCCAACTTTCAGGGCTTGGCTAAAAGGTCACCTCCTCCAGGAAGCCTTCCAAGAGGTCTCCCGAGTAGAACAGAGGCTTCTTTCTCCAGCTTCAAATGTCCACAGCCCCTCCACCTCCCCTGGGCAGCTTGGGCCATAGGAGCCTGAAGCATATAAGAGACACTCAGCACTCTCTCCATTCCCACCTCATCTCCTTGGAAAATTGTGGGGGAAGGCGGTCCTGCATGGGGCTGGTGCTGGGGGGGGGGGGGGGGGGGGTGATACTGAAGATACTGAGGCCTGCCCTGGGGCCACTTGGCCTGGCAGATGGGCAGAGCTGTGGAGGAAGGGGCACTCAGCTTTGATCCCAGCCCGTGGCTTCCTGACTGAGGAAGCCCCTTCAAGTGTCTGAGCCTCAGTTTCCTCATCTGTGAAATGGAAAGAAAAGTTCACACTTTGCAGAATGAGAAGTCTATAAAGGGCTTGACACTATTCCTGGCACCTAGTAGGTGCTCAGCAAATATTCAACCCTTCCTACCCTTTAATCTGTCCGGGGAGACGAGACAAACCTTTGACACCAGCCACAGTGAAAGGTGTTGTAGGCACACCTAGGCTAGGAGGTGTCTCGACTTATTTCAGAATGGAGTGGGCTTCAGATGGGGAGTCTTCAAGGGACAACCTCCCCAAAGGCACGAGGCTCACACAGAGCCTGGGACGCTCCTTTGACTGAATAAGAGGAGAGGTGGTGGGTGCAGAAATGGCTTCCAGGAGGAAGAAAGGACAGAAGCAAAAGCACGGAGGTAAGAAATAAGGTGGCAGGGACAGACACGCCAGGCCCTGACCTACTGAGTGCCCAGTGGAAAGCTCCAGGCCCAGGAGAGTGACAGCAGACAGCAGTTGGACAGCAAGTCAGGGAGAAGCTAACAAACATTGCTCACTTTCTCTCCATTGTCCTCTGGCAACATTTTCCATAAAGCTCAAAAGACTGGACAGGACCTTGAGAAGCTGCCAAACAGTGAATTCTCAGGACTGGGTCTCTTCAGCTCCAACCTTCCAAAGGGGCCCCCCAGCCCCTGCCTGCCTACCTGGGGTGACACTGAGCTCCCCACTGCCCCCGGCAGCCGCTTTGCCCCCTGAGCACCCTGATCGTTCAGAGTTCTTTTTCATATTGAAGGAGAAAATATTGAAGGCTTCCCTCCATGATTCTAGTGCGTTCCCCTGTCCTGGAGGGACTAACACCCCCCCCCACCCTGCAGCCACTCGGGCTTCCACTCGGGCAAGAAGTTCTGCTTTATGTCCACCCACAATATTTGATACCTTCATTGTCCATTCCTCCGTTCTTCTGCCCACAGCATAGGGCTGGGCACAAGGAAGCTACAGACAGACCAAAGGTCATAGAAGAAGTGGTGATGAGGGGACAGCATTGCCACTCCAGGTCTCAGCCAGAGGCAAGGCTGCAACAGTCCCTCCCAGAGGCCCAACTGGAGGCAGGAGCTTCATTTATTCATTATTGCTATTTATACTGTGGCTGGTATTTGCAGAAGACTGCAGCAGCGCACACACTCATTACCCCTGCCTTACCCTGAGAGTGGGGGGCCTGCCAGGACAGCAGGTGGACTGCAGCCTGGAGTCCCTTTATGCACCCACCTGAGCTAACAGGTGGGCCA
Organism: Mellivora capensis; assembly: GCA_004024625.1. Lineage (NCBI taxonomy): Eukaryota > Metazoa > Chordata > Mammalia > Carnivora > Mustelidae > Mellivora > Mellivora capensis. Next base: position 19,126 of record PISX010019849.1, read on the forward strand.
GGCGCCCTGTCCCCTCCCCCAGGGACTAAAGACCAACCAGGGCCTCCCTCCTTACTCCCAGAGCAGCTCAGGCTCACTTCTCTCCCCAGGAGAACTTTCCAGCAATTGAAGTGGCTAAAAGGGTCGGAAGAATCTATGAAGGGAGATAAACAAGCTAGGGTGTAAGAAAACTGGGGAAGAATTCCTGTTCCAGGACACGAGATGAGGTCCCTTCCAGGAGCAAAGGTCTTAAACACACAGACAAAGATGCCGATATCCTCGGAATCCACACTGATTTATTTCTCAAACACAAAGCATTTATCTGCACCAGGCCCTGGTTTAAGCCCTCGACAAATATGAACACATTTAATCCTTTCCACAATCTTGTAAATCATCACTCCTCTTTTATTGGTGAGGGTTTGGCACAGAGAAGTCAGGTAACTTGCTCAGGATCACACAGCTGATCAATGGCAGAACAGGTATTTGAAGTGAGGGCATCTGGCTCCAGAATCTGTGCTCCAAACTTGAATTCTGATTTCTAAGTTTCAAAAATTCTAAGAGTGAAAGTGTCCAGGATTCCACTCTGGCAGAATGGCCCCACCTCTCAGAGTAGAAAGAGACCCAGCCAGTCATAACCTCACATGAGCCACCTTGTATCCACTCAGAGCACATTCCCCCTGGGCCACGGGAAGGGGCTTCTCTCCGTGCCCAGCAGCAACCTAAACACCCAAGGACCGGACCCTGGGAGCAGCCCCCTGTGAGGAGAAAACCCATGGCAGAAAATGAACTTCAACGTTCCGAAAGCCTTTATTAAGCATCTACTGGGTCCTGGGCCTGTGCCAGGACCAGAGGACAATTATGTGATGAGAGGTCCCAAAATGCCGACTGTGGGTGAAAGAGGGAGGGAATTTGGATGCAGAAGGATGGGTTCCAGGAGCCCAAGAGCCCAGTCGAGGAGTGGTAGCTGAACTGGCGGAGGGAGAATAAGGGAAGTTTCAGAGGGAAAGGGAGAGTGAAGGGAGAAGGGAGGAGGGACTGCAAAATGGAGGAGTCGGGGTCATGGGGGGGCAGGGGACAGAAAGAGATGGAAGACTCTGGGGTGAGTAGCTTGCATGGCTGGGGGGCTGGTTCCCCTCCCCCTGCCACCCCCCTGAAAAGTCAACAACACACACACACAGGTTTAGTGCAAGTGGGTGTCTAGCGTGGATGTCGAGATCGGAGCCCACGTGGGTGACCAGCCCTGGGGACTAACCAGTCCATTCTCCAACTAGACCAAGCTTCCTGGAGCAAAGTCAAAGCCAGAGAGACCCAGGAGGACATTAGCCTCCCCCCAGGGTGGCTGTGGTCCCAGGAAGCCTGCCCAGGCAGGAAAGGGGAGGTCGTGGTGTCTTACACGCAGGTAAGAAGCTGGGGGAGCCTCCCTCCCCACAGACAGGTGCCTACTTACTCCATTAGCCCACTTACTCCTGGCAACAGTTCTGGGTGAGAGAGAACCAGAATCCCCGAGAAATTAAGTAAATTATCCAGGGCCGCTCGTCTAATGAGTGGCAGGTGCAGGATCCCATGCCCGAGTGTGTGTGAGAGAGAGACAGAGACAGAGACACGAGATCCTTCTCCCATCTGCCCAGGAAGGAGGCTGGAGACAGGGAAAAGGGACAGATCACAGGATCCTCAGCTTCTTGGCGGATGGGAGGTCCCTGACTCTCAGCCAAAGAAGGCTTCTGATGCCCTAGAAACTTCTGGATGGGGCTTGAAGCATCCAGTCAGGGTACATCTGGGAAGGGCTACTGACACCCCGGCAGTCTACAGCCAGCAAGGGTGGGGATGGCGCAGCAGTGGGCTTAGTCCAGCATGAATATCAGACAGAAGACCTGCAGCGGGGAACTGCCCAGGCCCCCACCCCAGAGACCCCAGAAGCCCCTGTCACATTTGACTAGTGTTTGACCTGCGGCACATCACCTCCTTGGTGCCCCACAACATCCGCATGCATGACCTGGAATCCGGTAGGTGCTCAATATTTGCTGAATCCATTTCTTGAGTGCCAGGGCTCTGAGCCGGCATTTCCAGGTCCATTCTACTGATGAGGAACTTGAGGTCATGAGAGGTGCCGCGGTACACCTTCAGTCACCCTGGGTGATTGCTCAGTGACTTTTACTGACCACGTACTATGTGCAAGGTGTTGAATATACAGCAATGACAAAAACCAGCCCAGTGGGGAGCAGCCATGTTTAGACAACCCAGGTTAAGTGGAGTGGAGGAGGAAACCATTGTTTCTGGTGTGGGAGGGTCGGAGAAGGCTTCACACGGCATCATGAAGGCTGGGAAGGAGGGTGGGGGTAGGCAGGTTAGAGTTTTTCTGCCAAAGCATCGCAGGAAGGTCATTCCAGGCAGGGGGGACAGCAGGAGCAAAGGCCCGGTGGCATGAAGGAGCAAGGCTTGTTGTGGGAACCAGAGGAAGTCCCACATGGCCAGGCCAAGTGTCTGAATGAGGGAAGTGTGGGTGGGGAGTGGTAAGGTCAGGTTTGTTGAGCTGACTGCAAACTGCAAAATGAGGCCTGCACTAGCCTGGGCTATATTGCTGACAGGAGGGAGGAGACTGGTTTGAGGCATGTTTCAGAGGGCAGAGGAACAGGACTCGGAACCCCAAGGAGGGAGGGAGGGCACTGGTTTCCCATCCTTCCCAGGGTGGATGGTGGTGTCTGATGTCTCCTCGAGCCTGGCTCCCAGAAATTCCCCAGCCTGGAAAGGCAGCCACTGTAGTGGGGGTGAACCGGGCACAGAGAGACAGCGAATCAGGGAGGCGTGGAAGCGTGAGACAGAACAGGGGACAGGAGAAGTGAAGGGAGCCGAGCTCAGGCACAGTGGAGTGTTGGAGCCCAAGGGGCAAGAGACAGGAAGCAGGGAGAGCAGTCAACTGTCGCATCCCTGCCCGCTGCTTTCTTCCCTCTGCCTCTGTGGGTGTCTTTCTCCTTCTTCAGTTCGCCCAGGCCGCTCCCTTCCTCCCAGGCTCTTTCTCTCTCTTCTCCTTTCTCTGACTCTCTCTATCTTTCTTTCTCCATCCTCCTCCTCTCTCTCACTTCCCCCTCTCTGCAACTCCCTGTCTGTCTGTCTGGATCCCTGTCCTCAGGCTCTGTGCGTGTGTGTCTCTCACGCATGTGTGCGTGCTCTCACACCCTCTCTCGGCTGCTCTCGCTGCTTGGACAAAGAATAATGGAACAGGCAACTCTTCCTTTTATCTTCAGCTGGACAAAGGCTGGCACCCCAGCAGGCCAGCCTCAGGGAGCCACCTTCATTCAATGTCACCATCAAGGAGAGGTGAGTGTGGGTTTGTGCGGGCATGAGCTGGCTCTGGGGCTGGAGGAACTGGCCCAGGTTGGCCTTGGCCCCTGCCCTGCAACTTTCTGACCTCTGGTGGCTCAGGATGGCCATCTTAGGGAGCAGGCTGGCTGGGCCCAGAGGCAGGTGGGCAGCCCCTCAGCCTCCCAGAGTGCCGGAAATCCCACTATCAGGGCTGCTGTCCTTTTCAGATTTTGATCTTTGTTAAAACTGGAATTCCTCCCAACACCCCGTACCCCCAGGAGGGATCACAGAGCTAAGAATCCTGGAGCTAGTTCTCCAGCTGTGAGGCCTGCTCTGTGCCAATGCCAAGTCTGAGTTTTAAAGAATAATCCTTAGCGGCCCTCTATTTGGCAGTGGTCTTGGGCGGGGGAGGGGAGGTGGGGTAGAGCCATAATCAAATGTCTCCACCTAGAGAGCCTCAAATCCTCCAGCCCAGCCGAGACATCTCCTCTGGGATCACAGCAAGTCAAGTCAGCGGTCCCTCACTCCACCCCCCTGCCCAGTCTTCATTGCCTGTCTCTCTGCTCTGCCCTTGCCAGGCTTGGAGCCCTGGAAAGAGTGGGGACACAGTGTAGGTACCAGAGGTCTGCTGAGTGAATGAAGGAAAGAACGAACAAATGAATAAATGAATGAATGAATGATTATCACACAGGAAGATGTGGTGGGGCATCTCTGTCTTTCAACAGCTCCTTTTCTTTTTTTTAAGATTTTACTTATTTATTTATTGACTGAGAGAGACTGATGTGTGTGCAAGCTGGGGGAGGGGTAGAGGGAGAAAGAATCCCAAGCAGATGCTGCTCTGAGTTGGGGAGCCCGGCACGGGGCTCCATCTCACACCCCGAGATCATGACCTGAGCCAAAATCCAGAGTCGGACGCTTAACTGACGGAGCCACCCAGGCACCCCTTCAGCAGCTCCTTCTGAGCCCCAACCGTGCATCTGGGGGGCACAGCTGTGAATAAAATGAAGTCCTTGCCCGCAGGGAGCTTATAGAGGAGAAGGTGAGTCAGAAAATACGGAAGGTAAATACATGAACTATACAGGACATCAGCTGATGATCAAGCTATAGAGAAAAATAAAGCAAGGGAGGTTGGTGGGGAATGAGGATGATGGGGTCATTTGAGGCAGTGACAGATCACCCTGGCTGCCTGGTAGAGACTGCCCTGGGCGGGGCAACGTTCATCAGTCTCCACCCATCCTGGGGCCAAAAGAGTGAAACTTTCTCAGCCTACTCCTTGCTCCCTGAAGCAAAGTCTAAGCAAAGCGACCCAGCTGGAGGCCCAGACACTTTTCCATTCTGGGTGAGCAGAGCCGGGGCTAAGAGCCCGACCAGGCTCTCAGCCCTTAGCGCACCCCTGCTGTCCGGTCCCTCATCCTTCCTCTCCTACACCATCCCTATGGCACACACACTCACCGATAGCTCATTTTGTAAATCCTTTCCAGGAATCCTGTATTTGTAAATCCTTTCCAGGAATCCCCTGCTGCACCCAGGAACAGGGACCGTGGTGAGGGTATTAGAGAGGCCCAAGGAGGAGGCAGGTGCACACCTTGACAGATACCTGGGGAGGTTTCCTGCAGAGAGCAGCTCTGAAGATGTGTCTCGAAGGTGGGAGTGGACATCCACTGATTAAAATGGGGGAATACTTCCAGTGGGGGCATCCAGCCTCCAGTTCTGCATGAATGTCTGGAGAGGCATTATGGGCCTCTCTGAGGCAGAAAAGTGTACACCTACCACAGAGGCCTTGGGTATCCCAGGGACCAGCCTGTCCTCCCCATCGTCCTTCTGCACCTCTACACCCATGAATGCCCTTGCTCCCTGCCCCCAGCCAGGCTCATCACATTCCTCTGGCAGACACAGAAGCAAGACACAGAGAGGCCAAGAGACTGGCCCAAGGTCACACAGCAGAAAGTGGCAGGGCCCCAAAGCCAAGCCTGGGTCCATAGATAGCCCACAGCCTGAGGCTGCCTCACTCTCAGTCTGTAAGGGCCAGAGATCCTCCAGCACCACAAACCCCCAGAGGAAACTGGGGGAGGGGTTCTCCACTGCTTAACCCCCAGCATTTACTTCTGGGACACAGAGCTGCCCTTCCCTGAAAAGGGAAGAAACACACAGAGACACTGACACACAATTCTCACACTCCCATGTGTGCACTAACACACACACACTGACACATTCACACAGACTCACAAACACCAAAGACACCCTCACACGTACACCCAAACAGATATAATTTTTGTTAAATACACCCTCTCACCAAGACACAAATTCACACAGACACATGCACACCCCCTCTCAAGTACACACAGACACATGCATGTTATTATTACTCGGTTCAAACAAAGACAAATGCAAGAGCAAAAATACCCTTTCCCGAATGCATTCAGGAAGAGGGAAAGACATATTGAAGTATGTATGAGAGAGAGGAAAAAGAAAAAGGGAAGACTAAAAATGGGGGGGGGGGTCAAGGAAAAGAGAGAGCATGCAAGGGGAAGGGCAGATCAGGGAGGGATGGAGTTGAAAGCATCCAGGAGGAGAGATTTAGGGAGAAAGGTGGGAGGGGAGAGATGGGGAGAAGAGATAAGGAGATGCTGTGAGGAAGGGGAGGGAGAGGGGAGTGGGGAGAGGAGAGGGGAAGGGGGAGAGGGGAGAGGGGAGGGAGCCTGTGATTGGAGCCTAACTTTAGCTGCAGCAGCACTGATGACTCACGCTTGGGGGGGAGCATTGAGTCCGCTCCAGGTTTCTGTTTATATACCTCGATGAGCTAAATATACAGGCTAAGGGGTTCTTCTGTTCTAGTCCAGCAGCTCGCCTGCATTCTCCCTCCACCCTCGCCTCCCCTCCCCGGCACACACACAAACACCCTTGGAGCCCCTGCCTCTCCCTCTATCCAGCCCACTGGGCCCTGTCTGTGCCCTCCTGCAGCAGCCAGCACACATCCTGCCCTTGCCTACAGCTCTCTCCACCAGGGCAGTGGCTGCCGAGAGCTGACCATGGGGTTTGGCTCCAAGCTCAGAAATGACATGGTCTCAACACCCCCTTTCTGAAGCCAGGAGGGCAGGTGGGAGGGGCGGGAACGCTTGCCCAAGGTCATACAGCAAGCAAGTAGATGAGCCATACTAGATCCTCTGGGACTGTCAGGCAAGGAACTCCCCCAGGAGCCAGGGGTGAGGGCCTGGGGTGGGGGGGCTGAGTGCCCAGGGGCAGGCAGGGGACTGGAGATGAGAGAGTGAGGCTGGGCGGGAGACAGAGCACAGCCAAGGCCTGCTGAGAAAGGAAGAAATGGAACTGGGTGCCTGTGCTGGGGGAAGATGGGGAATGGGATAGTCGAGAGTCTTGGGAACAAAGGAGGGAGTTCCATTGGAAAAATAATCACTGGCCCTGGAGAGAGCTATTCTGACAACATCAGCCCCCAAACCAAGCTCCCTGCACCCCACCTCCTGAGTCAGTAGCATTAGAGGCCGCCCAGCCCTTAAGCCTGAAGAGTCACCTCCTACTGAGCAGATCCTGTGTCGCTGTCCGTGGTGCTGACCCTCCCATCGCCTCTCCCCAGACTGGATAGTGTACATTCCCACCCAGTCCTCTCCCAGCAGTCCAGTAGGGTTGGAGGGGGAGGTGGTGGGGGATAGGAGGGGGGAGAAAGAGACTAAGGAGAAGGACTATAATGGAGGTGGCCCCAACCAGAGGTTTTCAGAGAGAGAGCGCGCACTTTCTTCTTTGACGTCATTCTCAAATAACCGCAGTGACCAAGAACACTGGGAGTGAAGATGGCTGACAAATCCAGGAACCAAAGCGGAGTGAGATGTCTGCAAAGCTGGGCAAGTGTTGACACACACAAACAAATCCAGGCCAGAGGGCGGAAACTGGGCAGGCTGGGAGTAACATCCTCAGCAGAGTTGAACCAAAGCACTTCTAGTTTTCCTGTGTTTTTGTGACCCATCTTGGCGAAAAGGCTGTGAGTTTTCACACTGTCAGAACAAACAGCCATGACTTGTTTCCCAGGGTACGTAGCTGTTTCATGGACTCCTCACAGTTTCCTCACATTTCTGACAATTTCAAAATCTTTGTTTTCCTCTGGGAATGCAGAAGAGCTCTAACCCTCTCTTTCCCCATCACATGCCAGGCTCAGGAGCCTAGTTCCCTGGCACACACCTGCCCCCCAATGCTTCAGTTAATCCATGAGCAAGGAGTGTGTCACAGGTGTTCAAAGGGAGAGGTCTCCAATTTCTTAGGTAGGAACTTACTACCTAAGGCAACCCTAAAGACAATTTAATACCATCTTCCCTTCCCATTTGCCTCACTGGACAGATGAGAAAATTGAGGCTGCAAAATGAGACAATGTGGGGAGGGATCTGTGCTAGGTTGTCCAAAGATATCACGGGCATCCTGAAGTTGCCTGAGACTGTGGGGAGCTCCTTCTGAGTGGGAACAGGTGGGGAAGAGGCTAGCTCTCTCACCTAGGCCCCCAGGCCCCAGCTTGACCACACACATCCCTCAGGAGAGAATCTTTGGGCCCTGGCAGAAAGATGGCCCCACCTCCCCTTCTCCACCACTCCACCTGCCAGAGGCTCCCAGCCTTCGAATAATGAACGATTCCTAATTTAATTACATCTTTAATTCATTTGGGTCTCTGAGGAGCTTTGAGCTGGAGTCTAAGGAAATGCTCAGTAGTTCCCAAGAGGGAGAGAGGATTTCCTTTCCTGTTTTGGAGAAGATAGAAGGAGAAGCCAGGGTCCCATTTTCCTTTGAAACTGAGTGTGCCTCCTACTTCCCCTGCATGGAATCCCTCCACCAGACTTGGGCTTTGGGACAAATAGGATGCTAAGCAGAGGTCCGGGAGGCAGCTGGAGGAGGAACCAAGGTGCAGAGGGGGAAGCCCCCTCCTGGAATTTTAAAAGCCAGTCCTCATCCACATGGACAAGGAATTGGTTGTGGATTGCCATGCAATGCACTGGACAACCATAATTACTGTGACCACTTTTTGAGGGTTTTGTCAGACACTTTATCTGACTTAACTTTAACCTTACAGTTTTACCATCTGCTTTTTTTGCAAAAGAGGAAGCAAGGGCTCAAAGGAGAGGAAGTAACTTGCCCAAGGCCACAAGATAGGTTAAAAGGCATAACCAAGACTCAACAGTGGTCTTCCTGGCTTCCTGGCTTGAAGTACCTGCCCACAAGCCCCATTCCCACAGGGGTCTCTAACATACACACACACACACACACACACACACACACACACACACACACACACATATACATCTCTGACAAGGAATCCCATGGGGTGTCTAATCCAAGATGCTGACACTCCAGGATAAACCTCCTGGAAATGCTTAGGAAATCTTGTGCTCATGTGCAGATTCCCTCAATGAATAATAATCATAATAATCGTAGCAAACACAGAGTCTTTATTATGTGCTAGGCGCTATTCTAAGCACTTTCTTTTTTTTTTTAAAGATTTTATTTATTTATTTATTTATTTGACAGATCACAAGTAGGCAGAGAGGCAGGCAGAGAGAGATAGGGGAGGAAGCAGGCTCCCTGCTGAGCAGAGAGCCGATGAAATGATGCAGGGTTAAAGATCATGACCTGAGCTGAAGGCAGAGGCTTTAACTCACTGAGCCACCCAGGCGTCCCTAAGCACTTTCACATATTAACTCATTTAACTTTCCCAACAGCTTTAGACCCATTTTCCTGATGGGGAGACTAAAGCACTGAGAGGCAAATAACCTGGCTAAAGGTCCCACAGCTAGGAAGTGGTAGGTTCTCAAAATCCTGCAAAGTAAGGCTTATAACCCTGATTCTAAAGATCAGGAAACACATAAAACAGATAAAAAGGGGGAGGGCACCTCCCTCCAAGACACATAGGAAAGGACCAGGCTTGAACTCACAGCCAGGTCTGATCCCCAAGTATTTCATTTTCCACATTTCTCAAATGGGTCTGACACCTGTGTCACAGATCAAGTGTGAGGACCAGATGTTAACTGGAAAACTGCTCTGTAAATGCATGGGCACCAAAAACATGATAGCTACATTCATCAAGCACTTAGGATGTGTTCATTTAACCCTCACAATAACCTATAGGGTTGGCATTATCATTAAGCACAATAGTATGATAAGGAAACTAAGCAACAGAGAGTTTAAGTAATTTGTCCAAGATCACATAGCCCATAGGTGGGGGAGCCAAGATTTGAACCCAGGCATCTAGCTCCAGAGTCATGCCCCTTTTTTTTTTTAAAGATTTTATTTATCTGTCAGAGAGAGAGAGAGAGGGAAGGAGAGAGAAAGAGAGCAAATGCACACAAGCAGAGGGAGAAGCAGGCTCCCCACCAAGGAAGGAGCCCAATTCAAGACTCAATCCCAGGACCTCAGGATCATGACCTGAGCCGAAGGCAGATGCTTAACCCACTGAGCCACCCAGGAGTCCTCAGAGTCATGCCCTTAACCACCATGTTCTGCTCCCTCCCTCAAGGAGTATCAGGGAAGAAGTGGGAGGCAAAGGAGCTCGCAGGCCTGGGAGGACAGAAGAGAAGTTCATCCAAAAGAAGGGAGGGCTGAGTCAGAAGGAGTGATCCTGGGACCAGACCTATGGTGAGGTCACAGCTAGCCCACCCCTCCTCCAGGACTGATAGGACCCGTGAGCCTGTCTGTACAGAAGCCATGGGGCTCCAAGCACTACTGGTTTATATGGGTGTTACCAACCCAAGGGCAGGCAGATGAGGCAGCAGGTGCCCCAAAGGCCATGTGGACCAACACCTGGTCCCTCTATTTGGGCCTGTTCTATTTGGGTCTGCTCCCCAAATGGGCCTCCATCAACTCCTGCCCCAAGGAGATATCTCAAGGAGGCAAGCCTGGTGGCAGAGGGGAGGTGGTGTTGGGAAAGGCTGGTAATCTGAGCTGGGAGCATGGTCCTGGGGTGGAAAAATGGGAGAATCTGGAGTGCAATTTTTTTAAAAAAGATTTTATTTATTTATTTGAGGTAAAGCAAGTGATAGAGCGTGCACAAACAGGGGGGAGAGGTAGAGGGAGAAGCAGGCTCTTGGCTGAGCTGGGAACCCAATGCAGGGCTCCATCCCAAGTGCTTAACCATCTGAGCCACCCAGGCACCCCTGGAGGGTGATTTAGAAGTTTAAATCAACAGGATAGGGCACCTGGGTGGCTCAGTCTTTGGGAGTCCGCCTTGGGCTCAGGTCATGATCTCAGTGGCTGGCTCCCTGCCCAGCGCAGAGCCTGCTGCTCCCTCTCCAACTCCTTCCCACCCCGCCCCGTGCTTGTTTCCCTCTCTGGCTATCTCTCTCTGTCAAATAAATAAATAATATCTTTAAATCAATCAATCAATCTACGGGACAAATGACTCCTCTCATGTGGGGTAAAGAAAAAGGGGAAAATGGCTCCCCAGTTTCTGGCTGGGTTGAGCCAGGGCCACTCTAGGACTCCCTCTTGGAGCAAGGCTGCCAAGGTGCACTGTCCTCAGACCAGGTTGTGCCTCCCCTCAGGGCAAATCCAGGGACATGAACTTGAGCACGGAAGCTGGCAGACACTGTGGGCACCAAGGGTAGCCTTCACCCCAGCTTCAGGGAGAACCTCCCTAATCTGAGGGCTATCCTGCCAGGGAACAGGCTTCCCACTAAAGAGCGAGCTCCCTGTGATGGGTTACAGCCACACAACCAACCTCCCAACCAAGCCTTTCTGCCCCTCTTCCGGTCCTGGAGTCTGTGGCCCCCTTGCAGCTGCTCCCCGACGTGCCCCTCCAGGCTCTACCCCCTCTCACACACCCTGCCCCCCTGCTCCCCTGTTTTATGCCTTGAACCTCGCTCAGGCTGAATTCCCTGAAGATCTCTGACACCTCACAGGTGCCTAGACAAATGGCTTGACATTCATTCATTCATTCATTCATTCATTCAAAAACATCTGTCATGCACCTACTATGTGCCAGAAACCATTGGAGGTTCTGCAGCTATAGTGAGAACAAGACGTAGAGAAGGTCTGCAGTCCTTATACTGTGATTGAGAAGACAGACAGCAAACAAGAATAAGAAGTAAGGGATGCCTGTGTGCTCAGTAGGTCCAGGCATCTGCCTTCAGCCCGGGTCATGATGCCAGGGTCCTGGGATCCTGGGATCGAGTCCATCATAGGGCTCCCTGCTCAGCTGGGGAGTCTGCCTCTACCTCTACTCCCCCCCATTCCCCACTCATGCTCTCTCTAAGCACTGTGGAGAAAAGCAGCATGGAGGGGCAGGGAGGGGACAATAATTTAAATAGCCACCACCTGTAGAGTGATTAAGCCCCAGACCCAAGACTCAGGATGTAACAGGTGCATCAGCCCACAGAATCCTCACAACAACCCCTGAAGGTGAGTTATTATCTATTATTGCTATTATCCTTTCCATTTTGCAGATGAGGAAACTGAGGCACAGGCAGGGTGAGTCTCTGGCCCCAGGTCCCAGCAGCTCTGAAGCAGACCTCGTGGGCCCACAGACTGTGCTGACCACTGCCATATTAACCGGGGTGAGGATGTGTAGCCAAGCGGACACCCCAAGGCTCCCCATGCCCTGGGGCAGGACAGCAGCAGTGGGGTGTGACCGCCGCAGTTACACAGGGTCCCCCCCACATACACACCTCCTGAAAGGCTGCATACTCAGTTTAATGCTTGGCTGTCACTGTCTTAATAACTTCTGAACAAGGGGCCCTTCATTTTTATTTCACCCTGGGCTCTACAAATATGTAGCCAGTCCTGCCCTGGAAGACATAAGTCCTCCCACAGATGCCCTCCTCCCTCCCCTCCTCGCCCTCCTGCCTGCCGGCCCTCATCACACCAACACAAGGGGCACTGTTGGCCCTTCTTCCCACCAGACTGCTTGATGGTAGGGATGGAACTATGCTTCTCCGTGTTTCTAAAGACCAGCACGGGGTGAGCGCAGAGCACTATTGCCTGGGTTGGACCAGCTGGGATGGGATGGAAGGCCCTGGCCCTTCTTGAGGGCACAGCTGGGATGGGATGGAGGGACCTGGCCCTTCTTGAGGGCAATTTCTAACTTTGCTTCTCCCTCTGACATCCTGGGATTCCCCTCTGCTGGGATGGAGGGGCCTGGCCCTTCTTGAGGGCAATTTCTAACTTTGCTTCTCCCTCTGACATCCTGGGATTCCCCTCTGCTGGGATGGAGGGACCTGGCCCTTCTTGAGGGCAATTTCTAACTTTGCTTCTCCCTCTGACATCCTGGGATTCCCCTCTGCCTCCTGACTCTTCACCTAGATGTGGCCTCTTAGGACATACCCAGTTAGGGGCTCTGAGGTCCACAGAAGTCCCCACACCTGCCCAGCCCCTGTCCCCTGCACCCTCAACTCCACCAGTGTGGGGTGAACACATCCAGACCTTTCCATGCTTTCTCTGGGTTGACAAAGGAAGCTGACTGTAGACTACCAGCAAGGACGTGTGGGAGTGCGATGAAAGCCCCAGTCTCTGACCTTCATTCCTCTCTATGCACCCCCAAGCCATTTTGGGACCCTCAGGTTTCCTCCTTTGTGGTTGAGGAAGCCTTAGGAGCCTGGCTGGACATTTAGTACACCCATAGGCCTCAAGATCCTGGCCAGGGAAGTAGAGGATCCAAGACCCAGGCTCCATGGTCCTCTGCAGTCTTTAAGCCTGAACGCTCAGGGAACTGGGCTGTTCACAATGGTGTGGGGGAAAAGGGCAAAAGAAAAATTAAATTTCTGATTACGTACAGCCCACTCACTGACAAGTCCTTGGAACAGGCAAAGTGACCCTCCTCTAGGAACTCAGCTGCCTCAATGTTAAAACTTTACTAAGAGCAAAAGGCAATACTAGCCTGACCTCCAGGATCCTGTAAGTCTACTTTAACATGTAAAAATTCCTTTGGAAACTCCCTTTGTCTCTGCTCCCAAGATACATGTCCGCAATCATCCCCCAAGCCTAACACCCACTAATCTACGTCTGAAGGGTCTCATGACTAAGGTTTTATTAGATGGTAATAAATGACCTTTTCCGGGGTGCCTGGGTGGCTCAGTGGGTTAAAGCCTCTGCCTTCTGCTCAGGTCATGATCTCAGGGCCCTGGGATCGAGCCCCGCATCGGGCTCTTTGCTCAGCAGGGAACCTGCTTCCTCCCCTCTCTCTGCCTGCCTCTCTGCCTACTTGTGACCTCTGTCTCTATCAAATAAATAAATAAAATATTTAAAAAAAATTAAAATAAAATAAAATAAATGACCTTTTCCTAACAACAGCTCACCCCTCAAGGTCCTGGAAACCTTGATTCCAAAATTCTTTAGAGACGTCCACTATCTCTAACCCCCTCCCAACTTGAGAGTATATAATGGGCCGCTCCTCATGACCTCAGTGCAGCTCTTTCTGCCCACGGGTCCTGTCCCCGGGCTTTTATAAAACCACCTTTTTGCACCAAAGACGTCTTAGGAATTCTTTCATGGCCATTGGCTCCAAACCCCAACATCCTTCCTACATCAACAAGGGATGACACAGGTCATCCCAGAGCCCCAGCCCAACCTCCTAGGAGGTCCTGGGGGACTCTCAGGAGGGGAACTGGGAGGTGTTTCAGTCAGGGTACATAAACCATGCTGCCATAACAAATAGATCCCAACATCTCAGAGCTTCATTAGAATAAGAGTTTATTGCTTATATGCGCCATCGTCCAACTGCATGGTGGTCTGCCATCCACCACACATTGCACCCGGGTCGTGGTAGCAAGAAAAAGGAGCTGGAGATTACAGAGTAAGCTTTCAAGAGCCAGGCCAGACCCAGAGCGGCATCATCCCCTCGGCCAACATTCCATCAACTGACACCGGGTTCTGCCCCGCCTAATAGCAAAGGAAGTTGCGGTAGAGGGTGGGGAGATGGTGTAAACACAGAGCAGGAGCCTGTCTTGAGCAGTGAGGGAATTAATGCACGTTCTCTGGCCTCTTCTGGGAACTGATTCCCCATCTTGTTCAATAACAAGTGTTTCCAAGACCATCCCCTTCAGCCCCACCCCTGTTCTTGCTGGGATTGGGTTATCCCCAGCCTGCTGTGAAGAACTCAGAATCAATCATCAGCCCTTCACAGCCATGCCCCCCAGCCCCCACTCTTCCCCTCCTGGCACTTAGCACAAGGCCACAATGACCCAGAGATTTCAGGACTGAAAGGTTCGCCCAGAACAATCCACGCTCATTCTTTCTGTCATCATTGTTCATTTATAATTTATATTCCCAGCTCTTTCTAAAGAGAATTTCTTAAAAAGTAAAATAAGAGATCAGAAATAATTTAGGGAACACAAGGGAGCTAAATGTATTGGAAAGTTAAAATGAACGTTTATGACAGTTGAATAATATAGTGATGAAGGACAATGATGTAACCAGTATAGCATTTATCGCAGCAACACAGTAACCCTACATTTCAGTCCGAGCTTCTCAGAGGCAGAGGCAAAAAGAGAAATCACTTCTTCCTCCGTATAGTCATCCCTTCCTGCTTCTTTTATCAACTCTCTTTTCCCTTTCCTTCTTTAACCTCTCTTATTTTCAGGATCAATCAGGACAGAAAGATCCACGCACACCCCTCAGTTTTTTAGGTATCCATATTGCTCTCGCACGAAAGGAAGAGCATAAAGTCAAATGGTGACAGAATTAGCGTTAGGGAAGCATCAGCCCGAAGAACCGAGCCTACAGGGCGCTTGAAGGTCACTCCCAGGCCATCTTTAGGCTCCTTGAGCCCGGACAGAGCAGATGCTAGAACTCCAGGGTAGGACACACCGTGAGCCATACCGGGAAGGGTCTGGTCCCTTCATCAAGGACCTCTGCAGCTCCCCCTTCCCTGATGTCCTACACACTGATTTTTTTTTAAAGATTTTATTTATTTATTTGCCAGAGAGACAGCGGGAGAGAGCACAAGCAGGGGGAATGGCAGAGAAAGAAGGAGAACCAGGCTCCCCGCTGAGCAGGGAGCCTGATGCGGATCATGACCTGAGCTGAAGGTAGACGCCTGACCGACCGAGCCAACCAGGCATCCCTCCTACACAGTAACTTACGGAGTCCCTAGGATGGCCCAGCAAGAGAAGCCTATGTTATACCCAGTCCACAGATGGGGAAACTGAGGCCAAGAAGGGAAAATGATTTGTGCAGTTACCCTGCTCCTCTTCCCTGAAGACCAAGCCTCAGGGTAGGAGACCGCCCCCCCAAGCTGTGGGTGAGATGCTGAGTTGACAGGTGAGCAGGGGGCCCCCAGCTGGGTCAGGAAGGATCTGGAGATGGAGATCGGTTCCCCTCTCCCCAACCCCAGACTCTAGTTGTCATGACAACAGGGCTACCCATCCAGCGTTTGTTGGAAATTTGCATTTTAATGGCGTTGTAATTAGAATTAAAAAGCTGAGGTTTGAAGGGACAGAACCCTGCCCTTCCCCTTGGGAGCCCAAAACCAACCCCCTGCCCAGGCCTGCCCTGACACTCTGCTCTCCTGGGGCCTGTTTCCACCACCCCGCCCAGCAAAGAAGGTACTTATTCAAGGTCTCACAGTGAGGCCAAGGCCCCAGAGTCTGGGATCCATCCACTCTGCGTCTGGGACCTCCTCACCATCAGACTCTGTTCCTGCTAGGGAGATCCCCCTGGCCGGAGAAGGGGCGATGGCTTTCTGAGGACCACTCAAGTCTTCCCCTGAGTCTTCCAAGCTCACCCTTCCTCTCCCTCTAACTCCCTGATGTCTCAGTGGCCTTGGGGACCTGACAGGGCTGGGGGCCCCTTCCTACCTTGCCCCAGAGGGACTGAGATCCAAGTGGGGAAGGATGTGCCAAGGTCACATAGCAACTTAGTGGCAGAGCTGTGTTTGGCGGGTCAGAATCAAGCCTAATATGAAACAGACCTGACCTTTGACCCCCACCCAGACCCTTGCCTTTGGATTTCGGATCTCCATGGAGGATTTCCAGCAGCTTCTTCCTGTGTATCTACTAATTTCTCAAAATCGGTCATGCCAACAATTTCATCATTTCAATCATCAAAAAGAATCCACTTTACCTCTGCCTCGGCTCCTGCATCTGGGCAACTGCTGGGAACCCTGAAAACCCTGGGGTCATAAACAAAGACCCTCAAGGGGCACGTGCTAAGTGTGTAACGGGAGGGAGCACGGCCCCGCCCCTCCTTCCCCTGGAACCACCTCCCTGCCCGCTGCCCCGCTGCCCCGGGGTGTAGGCTCAGCAGATGTTTGTTGGGTGAACACATGATCGAGTGTCCTGCCCAGTGCTGAGCTTTCCATCCAGCCTCTCCCTGCACCCTCCAACAGACCTGGAGGGAGGCACCACCCATACCCCCAAACCCCCGCAGAGGCTTGCCATGAGGATTGAGTGCAAAGAGCTTAGAAAGGAAAACTGAGCACGGAGTAATTGCCGTAATTTTGTAAACAAGTGATGGCCATAGGTGTCTGCAGTGTGCATGGGGGACCCGTGCCCGCATCCCTAGGTGTGACCTATGCAGGTATGTAGCCACGGGACCTCCGTGCTCTTGCGATCAGCACATGGGAGGTTTGGGGCTACTGAGATAGGGCTCAGAAGCCTGGAATTGGCAGGTGTGCCTTCTGAATCAGCCGTGGGCACTTCTCAGCATGTGGTCTGGGGAGGCTATGTCACCTCTCTGAGCTTTGTGGGGTTTGTCCCGAGAGGGACAGGGGAGACCAGAACCTGAAAGGATCCCCCCCAACGCCACCCCCCATACATACACATCAGCCGAGAACCAGACAGGGCAGAAATGGATTCTTTCTGGAGCTCTCAGGTAAACACACTTCAAAGCCACAGAGGGCAGGAGTCAGAGGCGGAGGCGGAGGCGAGAGGGAGGGGACTCAGCAATAACTCAGGGCCATGGGCACAGACAAGGGAGGGCTGGACACGCAGAGACTGGCAATCACCACTCAGAAAAGGCAATTGGAAATTCCAATTTGGGCTTTCAATTTGAAGGTGGAGAGAGGCCAGGAGCTTGGGCGCTGGGGAGTGACAGTGGGAGAGATGGAAAGAGAGAGGACTCAGGGACAGAGAAGGGAGGACAGAGGCACAGAGGGAAGGACAAGAGCCAGAGACAAGGACAAGGAAACAGAGACACACAGTGACAGAACAAAGATGGAGAGAGAGAAGCAAAAGCAATGCACAGGGTGCCCGGTGCCCCCCGCTCCCCGCCACAACACACACACACTTGCACACTTGCATGAGCCCACACCTCCCCACACACTCATATGTACTTACACACTCTTGCTCAGGACTGGGAGACCCGGGTTCTAGTCCTGCCTCTGCTCTTGAAATGCTGTATGACCTTGCAGAACACCTTGCTGCCCTCTGAGTCTCTGGTCCCTCTGAGACCTGGTAAGGTGAAGCTGGTTCCAAGAAGGAGGCAGAGATGGGGTAAGTGTGCAACAGGGGATAGGAAGAGGGCAATCTCCTGGGTGCATCCTTCCTGCCCAGAAGAGGAGTGCACCTCACCGCAAATAGTCGCTGGGGGCTTACCCTCCAGTCCCTCTTCTGGATGCTTTACCAGTATTAATTTTACCAGCTCCTAACTCCCACCGGATTAGGGAGCTAAATCCCAGTTGACAGATGAGGAAAATGAAGCTCTGTTAAGGGACTGGCTAGGGTCGCTGGAGCCTTCCCCACAGTGAGTGCCCACCTGTTGCCATTCACACCCCTTTTGGGGGGGCTCCTCCCCCT
>PISX010019850.1:0-37217 GCA_004024625.1 Mellivora capensis
TCTCAGCTGCTACTTCTCCGCCATCTTGACCGCAATCCCATCTTCAACTTCTTTCATCAGTGTTTTACAGTTTTCAGAATACATGTCTTTCATCTCCTTGGTTAAGTTTGTTCATATTTATTTTATTATTTTTGCTTCAATTATAAATAGGACTGTTTTCCTAATTTCTGTTCCTTCCAGGTGATCAGAATGGCTATGACTTCTTTTATTCCTTCCAGGGGATCAGAATGCCTTTGACTTCTTTTAAAGTCAAACTTCATTAAGGCAGAACTTCCCAAGAAAATCTCTCTTTCAGTTGATTCAAAGTCATCTGATCCGGTGACTTTAATATTCCTACATATCCTTTTTGCAATATAATATCACTTAATCATCAGAGTGGTAGTTCATCACATTCACAAATCTTACCCCTACTCAAGGGAGAGGATTCTATAGAGTATGTCCTTAGGGGGTGGGGACCATGGGGACCATATTAGAATTCTTCCTGCTACAGTGATTCCTTAGCATGAGAACATGAGAACATTCCTTAGCATGACCACATTTACCCTATATCACACTGTAGTGATTTATTTGCTTATGTGAACCCTCATTGTTTATACCCCAGCTTCTACCTCATTGCTTTACACCTAGTAGGGGCTCATTACATTATTTATATGATGAATAAGTATAAAAATCAACTGGTAAAGGAGAATACCATGAGTGTCTTCTCAAATATAAGTAAGAATTATTGTTCAGCAATCTAATGCATTATATGCATGCAACAATTATTAAAGAGACAAGCTAAATTAACTTGTCACTAGCAAAGCAAAATACCTATCCTTACAATTAAATATTTAGAAGTTGGTAATTAGAAAGAAGGACATGCATGAGAACTTTTTGTTAAGTATAATTCATTGTTTTATGTATTTCTGGTGGATGTTGTTCAGTGCCATTTCTCTTATTTTGCAAAGAAGATACTTTCTTTATGATAAAAATAGTATCTAGGAAGGCACCATTTGCAATATACTTCAGCCTCATGTTTTTAGGTGAAGGAAGAGGCCTTGTATATTATTTGAATTCTCCACACTATTTACCATAGCTCTTGAAAGGAAAAAAGCCACTTAATAGATTTTTTAATTGAAGGAAATAATTTGTTTTTATGCACTTTGGAAGTAGTTTTTATTTTTACTTCTTTTACTGTACTTGGAAACCTGAAGTACTGGGTGTCTATTCAACTTGGTACAGTTTCTTTCTTTCTTTCTTTCTTTTTTTTAGATTTTATTTATTTATTTGAGAAGGAAAGAGTGAGAGAGAGTACAAGCAGGGGGAGGGGCACACTGGCAGGGAGAAGCAGACTCCCTGACTAGCAGGGAGCCCAACACTGGGCTCAAACCCAGGTCTTACAGATCATGACCTGAGCCGAAGGCAGACACTTAACCCACTGAGATACCCCAGTGTCCCTCAGCTTGGTACAGTTTCTATTGGTCTTATTTTATGACACTAACTGTATTATTTTGGATCTTTCACTGTATACACTGTTGATGTCTTCATCAGTTTCTAGGATTGACCTACTTTTTTTTTTTTCCTTGATAACAAGAAGGGGAGGATCATAGGGATCCGGAGGTTTTAGGATTTTTCCAACTACTGCTATACTTCTATTTTTTTTATTATGTTATGTTAGTCACCATAGGGTTCATTATTAGTTTTTGACGTAGTATTCCATGACTCATTGTTTGCATATAATATTCTAAACTTTTAAAACTTTATCTCTTAACCCAGTTTGTTTATTATCCCTTCATCTCTACAGCTGAGAACTTACCAAGATAATTGGAGTAAAGGACTTAATGATTATTTGTTATTTTCTTCTCTGAGATATTCAGCCAGGCACTTGTTTGTATATATACGCTACATATTTTGATGAATGGATGCTATTATTTAAATACTTGCCAAATACCTAATATACAAACATTTTTTACTATGTCTGGAAAACTGATACCTGAATAATGATTTTACTTTGTTGAACAATTCAATGCTGTTTATGCCTCACTTTTTGTTTGATATGCATTCCCTTGGGTCAAGCATCTTATTTCTTATCTCTAAATACTTGTGTATATTTTATGCAGTGACAGTCGCTTTATCTAGTTACAGTCCCTGAGTAAAATTTAAAACTTAGTTTCTGGGCTGAGGTGTTACTCTTAAGATTAAAACGTTATTAAAATGTTCTTTTTTCACTGTGTACTTGTTTTGAGAATAGCAACAAATTCATCAAGCAAAGCTTATAGTGATAGCAACCTCCAGGGTACCAGAAAAAACAGAGAAACAAAAACAAAAAACCCAGGGAGAATCAATCATCAATAATGTACTTTTTTAATTGCAGTGTCTTCAGAGAACATTGTTGAACAAGAGGTATAAAGTATGAAGAAACAAAATGGTATTTTTTTTTTTTTTTAAAAGATTTTATTTATTTATTTGAGAGAGAGGCAGTGAGAGAGCATGAGCGAGGAGAAGGTCAGAGGGAGAAGCAGACTCCCCGTGGAGCTGGGAGCCTGATGCGGGACTCGATCCCGGGTCTCCAGGATCATGACCTGAGCCGAAGGCAGTCGTCCAACCAACTGAGCCACCCAGGCGTCCCAACAAAATGGTATTTTTAAAAGATGCTGTCACTTAACATTGCTGCCTGCTGGTGCTTTGTTAGATGAAGCATAGAAATCATAAATAACATTTCTTTCTTAAATTGTAATATATAGAGAGAGAATCACAATGGTAATATTGACGAAAATTATGAGTCATTGCCTAGAGACTAAGTTGAATGCATTTATGCAGACATATGCCATATAAGTGACAGCAGTTGGGATTTGTTCATTAAATAAACATGGACACTCTGATTCTTCCCTTTCAGATTCTTACCATGATTTGGGGCCTTGTGAGGCTACTGATCCTTGTGAGAATGGTGCTGTGTTTGGAAAGAAAATGGATCTGGAAATATCTCCTCTTGGGTACCAGTGCCAATGTGCAAAAGGCTTTGCAGGTCCACACTGTGAGATCAATGTCAATGAGTGCAGTTCCAGCCCTTGCTTGCATGGATATTGCTATGACAGTGAGTTCACTCAGTCACAGCAATTCTTGTAGAGTAGTCTAATATAGAATCTGACACAATAATGAAATAAGTCAATATACAACCTTGATTATTTACTGATTTTATCCTGCTATGAATATCAAAGCCAATCCTTATTATTTTCACAAAACACCCCCACATATGATGAATTCATTTGTATTTTTGTGAGTATAATGGTAGCAAATGAGAAAATCTAATGAGATTTGACTTCTAAGTTCTGATATTAGAATTAGCCATTTTTTTCTTTATTTTTAATGATAGATTTTTTAAAGAGTACTTATAGGTAGGAGATATACTGCTTACAGTGGTTTAAAATAAATCATTATTTTATCAAATCTATTACACAGACACACATACACATACATGCACACACATTTCTTCCTATCAAATGTGTATTCCTGAAGAAATTTAAATTTATAGAGGAAAAAGACAGTCAGAAGAAAAGGAAAAATCAGAGAAAAGAAAAGGAGAAATAAGATAAAGAAGAAATATTGAATATTAGAACTTTTTAAAAAGATTTTATTTACTTATTTGACAGAGAGAGAGAGATCACAAGTAGGCAGAGCAGCAGGCAGAGACAGAGGGGGAAGCAGGCTCCCCACTGAGCAGAGAGCCTGATGCAGGGCTCGATCCCAGGACCCTGAGGTCATGACCTGAGCAGAAGGCAGAAGCTTAACCCACTGAGCCACCCAGGTGCCCCTAGAACATGGTTTTTGAAATAGAAGAACAAGTCTAAAATGGATAATTTTTGTTGAGACACAGGATAAACAGGTCATGAAATAGCCCTGTGAACTGGATATCACTATGGGGCATGAAGAGGAAAAAAGAGGGAACTAGAAGGATGTTGACCAAAAAAAAAAAAAAACCTGTCCATCTTGTTTTATTTTATTGCCTTTAAAATATATTTTGTGATCCTCCACTAAATGAATAAATGGTTAATATTATCTGTGAGAAATAACATTTTGAAGAAAAGTCATTTTATTTTGAAATAGTATGATTCAGCTGAAATTTTGAATTAATTTCTTTAAACCAGTGCTTTGTAAATGCATGTCATTAAAGGCATAACTGATTTTTTCCAAATTGTGTGAAGCAGCCCAAGTTTAAAACAACAGGTAGAAGTGGGGCCCTCACAAACTGGAATATCTATGTAGATGTTAATACAGAATTAACTTTTCTAACACTATGACAGCTAAGCAAAATATATTTTGTAGTTATGGGCCATCTGCTTTCTACTCCTGATTTGAGCTGACATTACCATCATTTTTCTCTTTTCTTCTTTTTTTTTTTTTCAGATTTTGTCACTTTAAAAATTGTGTTTTTAAATTTGTGAGATTCTCAAATTACCTTGAAATAAGTCATTATTATCCTTTTTCTGGTCTCAAGCCCATCGGTATTTGGGAATGCAGGGAATGACTCTTTAATTTCTGATGTTCACTGTGAAATAAGGAAGGGACATAACAGTATGCCTCAGAGAGTAGTTAGCAACACTTTTAGAGCTAGGTAACCCTAGAATAATGATTACATATGGCTATATATGGGACAGATCTGATATATTCTGAGTGACATAATATGCATGTGATTATAATATGCATATGATTTTTATAAGTTGTGATAAGTACCTGGTGATGTATGGAAGGGCTGAATCACTATATTGTATACCTGAAACTAATATTACACTGTATGTTAACTAACTGGAATTTAAATAAAAACTTTAAAAGTATAAATAGTAGAAAAAAGAAAAAATATAAGAAAATACTTTAAGTCATAATTCCTTATACAGTAAGAAAGTATAATTTTCAAATATGCTACTTGTAATGCAATGTTACCTATTAAAACTTTGGAGGTCATACATAATATATTATGGAAAATGTAAACTTTGATTACCTGATATATTAACCTATTTCATAATAGAATTAACCATAATATATTTTAACCCCCATCCAAGAGATTTTTACTACCAGAGACCCAAAACATTTATTAAAAATTAGATCAGACATGTAAACTGATATCAGCATTAAGTCTAAGATATTGTATTCTTAATACTTTCTCAAATATAAGATAGTTTGGGAAGCCAAACTTCCTGAATTCAAGTTAACATTATTTATTACATGACTATATATGAGAAACAATTATTAATATATAAATATGAAATTGTAAATCTCAAGCATATGTTTATTCACCACATTGGCAATACATTATTAAAATACATCTATATTTTCACCATGAAGTTTTATCACATCAGAAGCTTTGTTTCAGAACAACTAATAAATGATGTTCATTGTGAATTTAAGTGTAAAATTAATAGTACATCCAAATTCAGGCAGGGCATATCTGATGAAAATTTCAGTTCAGATCAGGAGTATGGAATATTTGTAAACAAAAACTAATAAAAACAGTAACTGTATTTTCTGGTAAAAAAAAATAACAGCAAAACAAGACAATATGCTTAAAAATAGTATTTCCTTATAAAATGGTGATAAGTTTTAACATAGCCTGTAGTTAACAAATTAGATGTGGGGGGGAACCTTTTGTTTGTTTGTTTCTTTGTTTTAAATTTTAAACAGATTATGGTTTTTCATTTATTTATTTTACCTGTGGTATCCAGCTTAATTCCCCAGGTACTCACCTGGCTTCATTCTTAGCTTCTTAGCTCAGAATAACCAACATTCAAAAAACGTATTTCTTGGGGCGCCTGGGTGGCTCAGTGGGTTAAAGCCTCTGCCTTCAGCTCAGGTCACGATCTCAGGGTCCTGGAATCGAGCCCCACATTGGGCTCTCTGCTTGGCGGGAAGCCTGCTTCCCCTTCTCTCTCTGACTGCCTCTCTGCCTACTTGTGATCTCTCTCTCTCTGTCAAATAAGTAAATAAAATCTTTTAAAAAAAAAAAGCATATTTCTTGATAATGAATGTAAGCTTTATTTCCTAACACTAATCTCTGTCTTTCAGACCCTTTGCTAATTTAAAGTTACCTATTGTCATTTTTCTTTTAAAAGAATTCATCAATTTGCAGAGAATATCTCTATCTGCATAGAAAGTTAATTTGACTGTAGTTTTTGTTACTTGCCAATTTGCATCAGTATCCAAACTTGAATTTATAATTATGAACATTTTTAAAAATATCATGATTGATGATACTCTACAGTGTCTTAATTATATATTATCTAACATTTGATTTTAATTTGGTAGCACACATAATGCCATATATATCATGTAAGGAAATAGATGATTCCATATTATCTCATTATATTATTTGCAACTATACTTGTATATTAATTATTTTGATTCACTGGGATGTTAAAAACTAGGGTGCCACATGAAAAAATTAAAATATAATAGTAGTAAAATCCTGCCTAAAGAGCTGCCATTCTTGTGTTTCCCTTGTTTCTTCTTGGCAGCTGTGAGCTGGTTTTCTTTAAAAGCCCAAGTAAATGTGCTGTCCAAAAGCATGGCTACAGAAACCTAGAAGCCAGCTAAATACCACACAGTGTATTGAAAATTCTGTTGCAACCCAGGACCTCAACATTTAGTGAGAGCAATAGCAAGTACATGCACAGAGGCAGAGTGACAGTGTAGATTATGTGGTAAATCTCAGGGATAATGAAGAACCCAGGGACTGACTAGAAGTAGCCATAAATCTGTTCCTGCTCCAACTACAATTCATGCAGTCACTTCCTTGAGATGCTTCAGAAACCTTTTTTTAAATCATTAATGATAAAATAGAGGACAGATTCTTATTATTACTTTTAAAAGATCATGATGAAATGCGAAAGCTCTTTTTAACTAAGGCTTAAGTAGCTCAATGTCAGCTTTCAGATCACTAACCACTTTAGTCTGCCTTGTCACACAAAAACTTAACAGTGAGTTAACTTCTAGTTTATTAAACCTAAAACACTCAAGGAAAAGTTAATTGATGTAAAAGTAACCTGTTTATCATAGGTATTGTTTACTGACAAATGAAAGAGAGAAGAAAAAAATTGGGTATTGTCATTGTTGCTTTGCAAACTGCTACCAAATGTTTATTGTTATTGTTTTTATTTCACATTAAAGTTTTAAAGTTAAATAGAACTGAGCAAAACAGTTATTTAGATAATACTGTAGAGAGCTGTGAATTCACATTTACTTTGATTAAAAATGAAATGTATTTACTTGAATGCAACATTCTTTAGAATAATTAGCAATACCTATATCATTATTAAAGGTATATTATTTTCTCTTATCTCTCGTTCTTAGTGGTTAATGGCTTCTCCTGCTTATGCAATCCGGGTTTTGCTGGCTTGAGGTGTGAACAGGACATTGATGATTGTATCCTGAATGCCTGTGAGCACAATTCTACCTGCAAAGATCTTCATCTCGTTAGTATCCATGAATATTATCAATTTTATCTTACTGTGGGATAGCATAAATTAACCCGTACAAATACAGTTAACATTTGTGTGTATGTCAAGTTGGTGTGTGTGTGTATATATATATATATATATATATATGTGTGTGTGTGTGTGTGTGTGTGTATATATGGCAAGAGAGAGATTAGAAAACAGAAACTCAAGAAATATTTTAACTTAATAATAAAAAAGTGGTCCGTTCATAACTATATATAAGTTGATGTAAATATTATAAAACAGAATCATTTTTTAGCTTCACAATTCTTGGTAATATTGAATTTGTGTAAAATATCAGAAATTATTCTAAAAAATGACATTAGTCTTTTCTTTTTTTTTTTTTAAAGATTTTATTTATTTATTTGACAGACAGAAATCACAAGTAGGCACAGAGGCAGGCAGAGAGAAAGGAAGGGAAGCAGGCCCCCGCCAAGCAGAGAGCCTGTTGTGGGGCTTGATCCCAGGACCCTGGGATCATGACCTGAGCTGAAGACAGAGGCTTTAACCCACTGAGCCACCCAGGCGCCCCTAGTCTTTCTTTTTTTTTTTTTTTAAGACTTTTATTTATTTGACAGAGAGAGACAGTGAGAGAGGGAACAAAAGTGGGGGGAGGGGCAGAAGCAGAGAGAGAAGCAGGCTCTCCACTGACCAGGGAGCTGGATGTGGGACTCTGTCCCAGGTCCCTGGGATCATGACCTGAGCCGAAGGCAGACACTTAACAACTGAGCCACCCAGGCGCCCCAAAATGACATTAGTTTTATATGCGCCTTTATATAATTCAAGATAGTATATACACACATAATCTGTTTCATTGATATTTATAATCCTAAATTTTATCTTGCTTTCTATCTGGTGTTGTGTACTTCCATAATTTCCTTCATTCATCTGTGTAGGCGCTATCCCTTCAGTACATATCCATTTGTCATCACCTCTGTCACAAACATGTGCCATTCTGCCTTAAACGGACTGTGACACAGTTGGCAAATCAATGGGATCCCTTCAGGCTTCTCATTTTTCAGAAAGCCTGACATAAGAAATATCTACTCAAGGTGGATTCACTGACTGACTTCAGAAAATAAATGACATACAACACAGGTTAATGCTGTACTACTAGTATAGGCTTATAGTTTATCCTTTAGCAACAAAGCTGATTTTCAGGAAAAGACTACACTAGTTCAAGTTAGAAGAAAATGCTTTGAAAAACAGACTCATTTCCACTGATGTATTTTGACTATCAGTATACTAGCATTGTTTTTACAGTGAAAGGCTAATTTGTGGCATATTGTTTCTTTCCCACAAGAAAGGCAGGCATCTAAATGGAGAATTACAATTAACATTTAGATGGGAAGGACCAGAAATGGAGGGTCCATCAGTTACCTAACTACAATTTAGGTATGCATAGTGGCCCTGTTGCTTTGTCTGTATTCATACCAGATGCTTTGTCTTAGTCATTCTAACTCCATTCCACTTTTGGGAACTCCTGAAGGAGTGGGCATGTGACTTTATGCTGGTTTCTGAGATGAGTGTTCTTTCTGGGGGAAGCCTTCCTCACTGGTGTATCCTCACTGGATGTAAGTAAAACGTAGGTGTGACCTCTTCTAGATCTTCCAACAACTAGATTTTATACATGTAATTACTGTTGCCATTTTTAAAGCCCAAGGAAGAGGGTGGGGTGCCACCTAATGATAAATGACCCTGAAGACAGCAGAGCTGAGAGTCAGAAGAAACCTGGTTCTTGACCAATAGTTGAACTCCTTACTGAAACCCCCTAAATCTAATTATGTGAGATTGGTCATGGCTTATTTTTTAGTATGCTTGAGGAAGCATTCCTTTTACTTGCAGGTAAATCATTTCACCAATAACTTCAGCAATAATAGGAGTTTATTATAGTAGAAAGAGCTTCATACCCAAAACCGTAAGATTACCCTTCTAGACCTGACCTTGCCATAGCTTATCTGTGTGATACTAAGACAGTTGTTTAACAAGTTAGAGACTGTAGCTTTAGAAGGTGTATCATATCAAATCATAGAACTTCCAAGGATAGTATTCACTCATTTATTCATTTTATAAATTGCCAGTTAGAAGCTATTCAAATAACTTTAGGCTAGTATTAGCCTAAATCTTGACTCCTATGTCCAGAAACTATGATAATAAGAGTAAAGAAAAATAAGAATTTTAAAAAGTAGGACTCACAGAAACAAAGTAAAATGGTGTTTAATAGCAGCTGGAGGGTGGGGGAAATAGGGAGATGCTAGTCAAAGGGCACAAGCAAGGATTTAATGTACTTCATGGTAACCGTAGTTAATAATAATATATTATGTAATTGAAATCCGCTAAGAGAGTAGATCTACACACACACACACACACACACACACACACACGGTGACTATATGATGGGATGGATGTGTTAATTAACCTTATTGTAGTAAGTGTTTCACAATGTATACATATATTATGTCATCAGGTATCAAGGACACTATTTTCAAACAGGATATTCCAATACTCAGAGGTTACCTTCCATGTCCCAGTTAAAAAGTCCTTCCTTTGGAATGTTTAAGGGTTGAGCACACAAGCCTTTGGAGTTAACCTTTATACCAATATTATATTAAATATTACATTTTTGTGTAGGAATAAGTAGTTTATAATTTTAAAAATTATACATTACATAATAATAAATAGAAAAAGAAGACAGAGCTAAAACTCATAATTTTGAAATAAAGCCTGGCTAAAATAAGCAATAAAGCAAGGTCCAGTTTGAGTTTCATATCTACTGTGTTTTACCAACAAATTGGAAAAAGACAAACCATGAAATGCTAAAGGCTTTGAAGTGTAAAAGAAAAGGAAAGACATGGAAGGTGATGCTTCTACAAAATAGTTAATAATTTTGATAAACAGAAAGATGACTTTATTCAATCTATGGGGCACTCACATTTGGCTGTAAGAGTCATCAGTTTTGTTTTTTTTTTTAAGATTTTATTTGTTTATTTGACAAACAGAGATCACAAGTAGGCAGAGAGGCAGGCAGAGAGAGAGGAGGAAGCAGGCTTCCTGCTGAGCAGAGAGCCCGATGCCCCTGGGATCATGACCTGAGCCCAAGGCAGAGGCTTTAACCCTCTGAACCACCCAGATGCCCCTCAGTCTGGTTTTGTTTGTTTGTTTGTTTGTTTTCCTGAGCATAACTTTCCAAACAAACCCAGGCAATGCCACTTATATTAGGCTTGCATGTTCTTTGAACTTGGTGTGGGTGTAGCTTTCAATTAACATTTTTACACTTGCAGCATTTCTTTATGATACATGTAGCATCATGAATGTGAGTTTAGAGAAAAAGCAGAAAGTCAGAAGACTTTAAAACCAGGATGAGAAGTATTTTGTAACAGTGAGCCAGTTTTCTTCTTTCTCCTTTATGGTTCAGTAAACATAAAAAAAAATGAGAGAAAAAAGAAAAAAATATGAATGCTTAGCACATAACAAGACACAAATGTTAAGAATGGGTAGAATAAGACTTATTTTCTCATGTAAATTTCTGAGGTATATTTGAGAATATTTCTTTGTGGTTATTTAAAAATATAGGATCAAATTATTTAAGTGTTTCCCTTCTCCTTTTACTTTCATTTTCCTCTATCTTACATCAATAATGAATGCTTAATTTTGATAACAGCAGAAGAAACAAAACTAGTGCAGCAGAACTAATGTGTGGAAAAGACATTAATGTGTGGAAAAGTTTTCATTCATATACAACTATGTTAAAATGTATACATATTATGTATACTAGTATACTACAGATAAAAATTTTCTGTCAAACATTCTGGTGCAAAAACCAAACTGAATATGTGTTTTCTAGTAAAAACAAAACTTCCTTTACCTTCACCACCATACAGTTGAAAAATCTGTGTTAGTCATTTGAGAGTTGCCCATTTCCTCCCTTTGGGATTGGAGAATAAATGCTGGGGGTGGCTCAAGCCAGGATCATGAGAGAATAGCCTCTCCTCCTTAGTTCATCTTGGCTGTTACTGAAATGCCCATTTTGTCATCCCCATGACTTTCAAATATGGGCTAGTCTGCCAAATGATTCCAATACTTTCATACCAAATTTGACTCCCAGAATCTTCTTTGCATCTCTCAAGTGCTAATTAGTAGTGAGGTCCCAGTTGTCCCTTTAGCAATTCCAATTGGAACCATTAAAACCTTGGGTTCTGCTCTCTCTCTCTAGGATTACAAATTCTCCATCAGTGTGGAATTAGTCCAACTGTTCTCTGTCCAAATACAAAAGCCTTCACTTCTTTCATGCCCTTCCTCTCCATAAAGATTTGCTTAATCTCACTTGATAGAAATTAACAGAGACTTTGATTTAGGGGCAGAGTTTAGGAGCTCTAAAATTCTTCAAACACACAGACTGCCTAATACTCCTTGATGGAGAAAAGAAAAAAAATCATTTTTGTAGAAAAAAAGGTAATAACAAATTTTACTTCCAATAATTTCTGTTATATAAGAATATGACAAAATTTGTCAAATCTGATATGTCTTAGCTCTTATATATAATCTCTACTATTCTGTGTCATATAATAATATTGTTTTTAAGTCATGGGTTCTATAAAATATCATCTGAAATGTTAAACCTCAAAAAAAAAGAATTTTTCATACTCATTTTAAAAACTTGATTAGGTTAAACATCTTAAAAGTTTTGAGTTACTTATAAGAGTAGGGGCTCCTGGTTGGCTCAGTTGGTTAACATCTGCCTTCAGCTGAGGTCATGATCCCAGGGTCCTAGGATCAACCCCCACTTCGGGCTCTTCACTTATCAAGGAGCCTGCCTCCCTCTCCTCCTCTCCCCCTCTCCCTCTGCCTGCTGCTCCCCCTCCTTGTGCATGCTCTCCCTCTCTTTCTGTCAAATAAATAAAATCTTAAAATTATTTTTTTAAAAGGGTAGCAAGAACTTTTGGAGATTGTCTGACTTTGACATGGATTTGTTCAATGATTTCTTGCAAGTCACAACTTAGTAGAAGCATAAAATGAAGAACTGTTGGAATAGTCACTCGTATCTACTCTATATGGTACTATATTATTAATTTAAGAAAAATTTAGCTTTCCATTTTATTTAAATACCAGAATATACATAAACAAGTACCTGCTATTGCACTTTTTAGTTGAATTATCAGCTTCTGTTCTAGACTCAAAGAGTTGTACCAATCGTTCTTTACCAGAGAGTTGACTTTAAAAATACACATGCTTAAAATTCTGATTCAGTACATGGATCCGTCTGGTACCTAGATAACATAATTCCTTGTGACTTTTGATGTATATTTCTCTTTCAAAAACACTGGACTGATTATCTATATGGCACTTTCTAGCTGTAAACATCTGTGATATTAGAGGTGGAGCACAGAAGTGTTCATTCCATGTGTACTGACAACTCACAATTTAGCACCTTAAAAGAGAAGGGTGGTCTGAAAAATCCAGTTTTATCCTCCTGAGTTTTTAGGAGGGTATTTCATTGTATCTTCTCTATTGAGTTCTTCCATCTTGTTTTGGTGCTTTTATTT
This sequence comes from Mellivora capensis, assembly GCA_004024625.1. NCBI lineage: Eukaryota > Metazoa > Chordata > Mammalia > Carnivora > Mustelidae > Mellivora > Mellivora capensis. Next base: position 13,010 of record PISX010019850.1, read on the forward strand.
TTAAGACAAGGGAATAAATCTAAATTTTTCATCCCAATCCTTTTGTGAGGGAGATAATAATATATTGTTTTATTCTCACTTGTAATAACTTAGTGAAGTGTTATGCTCTATATTGACATTTATTAATCAGGAAATCTGTGCATAAATTATATTTTTTCATACAGGTTGGGTATAATGGTTCGAATCATTTTAGAGTATTAAAAATAATCAAGGACTGATTAAATGCAATATCCCAGAGGTTCAGTTAAGTCTTTTGATCAACTTAATTAGTTTCAATATCTTCAGTGGTGAATGTATAGCCAAAGGTTTAATCTACATCTGGGGGCATTAGCTAACAACCAAACACATTGTTTAAAAAAAGGCATTGCATTGATTAGGTAACAAAATGAAGACCTTTCGCCATGTCTATTCTAAATAACCTACTTTTGTTTATGTAGAATAAAATCTGCCTATTTTTGTTGTTGTTGCCCAGATCTCTACCTTTCATTGTATAGATCCTTACTTTAAGAATTTATTGAGAATAATTTAACATTACATTTATGAAAGTAAATTCCTATTGTTTCTACAATGGAGTAGATAATAGAATTGTTTCTCTTGTATAATCCAAGACTAACATAAAATTTTAGTTCATTCATTTGATGGCTTGTATAATTCAATCTATTCCTCTCAATGGTAAATTTTGATGACAGTTAATGTGTATCTGAAGTACTCCACTTCTTCCCCTCTTATCCGTTGTTTTGAATCTGTCAGGGCTTTGAAATAGATAATCAAATCTGTTAGGATGGTATGCAAAATAAAAGTAAACAGAACCTAAGAAAATATTTGTTGACCCACCTGAGTAAAGACATACATGAGCTTAATAACTTTGGACTTGTAAAGTCTATTTTGGAAGCTCAGTCATATTTTCCCTTCTTTCTTATTCCAAGACTCATTATAGAGAAGTGAGATTTACAGATGGTTGAATTTTGAGCTTTAAGAAATCTATCAAGCAGAACTGAATTTCATAAATATTGTGTGAGAACATAACTGATCAGAGAGAGGAATTTTCCATTTTCAGACCCTCTAATAAAAATGGGCAGTTCGCAGAAAGAGTCCATCTTAAAAAAAAAAAATGACTTAGCACTGATTGAATACCATTTGCATTGCCAATATTAGCCAAAATGCATCAATAAATGGATTTATTTTCAAAGACTTATGAGATAGATTAAGCTTCAACTTACTTCAATAAAACATTATATTGTGCTTTTATATTATTATTTGCTATCTTTATATAACTATAAGACTCCACTCTGTGCTTCACTGTTTATATCTGAGAACTTAGTGGGTAGTCACAGTCCAAAATAATTTCAGTTTTCTCCTCGAAACCATCCTTTCTGCCATTTGGATAGATGTCATTTTTAATTGGCTATGTCTATAAAAGAATGTTTTTAAAAGCTATTATGTTGTGTTTACATATTCTTTCTAAGAAGATTATAAAAGAAACACACACACCTGCACACACAAGAAAAGTTGACTTCAACAATTGGTTATTAACTGACAAGAACAATGGTTAAAGGATAGTAAATCTTTCATCACCATTAGAAAAGAACTCTATTATATTCTATATGTCATATAACTCCTCATTTGTCTGTGAGGAATTTATCAATAGTGGAAATTCCAAGACATTTTGAATTAGAAAGTGGATATATATTTGTGGAAGTTAGCATATGTGCAAATGTATATATGCACACATGTGCATATTCACAGAAAAGAGAATATATCATTGTTCTTTACTCTTTTTGCCAACCATCCTAGTTTAAACAGAAATCAAGAGCTTTCCAAAATCAAGCACTGGAGCCCAGGTCAATTAATATTTGAACCTATATTGGCTCTAATATGTACATATTAATTAGAGCTCACAGATAAGTGGCCTCTTTAAGTAAATTGATGAAAAACTTTGGTTTGAAATACTAGAGTGTCCTGTGGTATCTTCTTGGTGGTGGTGGGGGTAAATTTTGCAGCCTACCCTTCCAAACCAAAAGGGTGCAAGTACCAAAGAGAATGGGGTTTTGAGGTTAATAGCTTTGCCTTCACTAGCTGTGTAAACAAGTCACTTAAACTTTCTAAGCCTCAATCAGTTCATTTGAATAATGGACATATTAATTGCAACTTTGTCATGGACATATTAATAGCAGGGTTCTTATGAAAATTAGATGAGATGCTGCCTGAGAAATGTTTAACATAGTACCTGCCACATACCAACCAATTAACAAATATATGTCATGTTCATGCTGCTGCTGCTGATGACGATGATTTAATTGTTGGGAGAGAGACAGAGAGGTGGGAAGGAAAGAGAGGGAGGGAGGGAAGGAGGAAGAAAGAAAAAGGAGAAAGAAAATAAAGGATAATTAGATTTTCTCCTAGAGTAAGAAACCCATGGAGTTTGTATGCATGCCAAGGTCCCAGAGATTTAGGGCAGCTGATAACTTTTGATTTACATGATCTCAGGCCATTGGGACTCTTGAACCACCCGTTAGGGTTTGCTGTGAGATTGCTGCATTTCTGGTGAAACACTGTGCATCTGATAGACACAAAGCAAAACACCTTGGCCTGTTCCCTCTCTCTTCAGGCCTTTAATCTAACTAATGTCACTTAAGTCTTATTAGTCCCACAGCCTTCCACGTCAGTTCCCCTGACTTAAAACTGCTGTGCTTAAGAGAGGGAGACAAAAAAATTTATCCTCTGTACTTGAAAAAATTTGAAACAAAAACTTGAAAGAGTCCAGTGTGGTTGGCATGAATAGAAATGTGAATGAGTATTTGAACATATAGACATAGATACAGGCCTAAAGTGTAATTACTGAGCCCATGACTTTTTAAAATATACAGTCAAGAGCTAATGGCTTATCAGAAAATGTAGATACCACTTTTTTTTTTTTCTGTAGTTTGCCTTTCTAGGACTTTTTTAAAAAATAATAATTCAGTGCTATATCATAGAAGATACATTTTACAAAGAAAAAAACCATAAGGTTTGTCAAAATGAAACCATTTTCTCTTGGTTCCCCAGTAACAGAGCAGTTAGGGCAGGTTTGCAGATCACATGTTTCTCTTAAGACTCTCTATCCTAGACCATACTGCACCTCTGAAAGCAACTGAACTTCAGTGCAGTTGCCCACTGGACTCACGAAACTAGGGGGGATGAGAATCCCAAAACTAAGTCAGTATTTCAGACACTCCACAATACATCACAATCACCTGCTTCTAAAAATACATGCGAAATACATGTTAAGTCAAGAAGAGAAAGTCAATTATATGGTTTCAACTTACTTGTGGAACATAAGGAATAACATGGAGAACATTAAGAGAAGGAAAGGAAAAGTGAATTGGGGGGAATCCAATGGGGAGATGAGCCATGAGAGAGTGTGGACTCCGAGAAACAAACTGAGGGTTTTAGACGGGAGGTAGGTGGGGGGATGGGTGAGTATGCTGGGGGTATTAAGGAGGGCATGTATTGCATGGGGCACTGAGTGTTATATGTAAACAGTGAATCTTGGAACACTACATCAAAAACTAATGATGTATTATATGGTGACTTAACACAATAAAAATTTTAAAAAAGAATGTGAAATTAAAAAAAAAATGCTTATTTTTTGATTCACCTGAGGATTTTGATGTAGTATACTGGAAGTGAGGTCTGAGCCTCTGCATTTTTAAAATACTACTAGAAGATTCCCATGCAGAGCCATAGTGTATAAAAATTCGGCTATCCACATTCATTGGACTGCATGGAGAAGAGAACAGGCATGGCGATAATTTGTTGGTAAGCCTCTTTTTGGAGAGCTGAGCACCTGGCCTATGCTAATCTGCACTTGAAGCTTGTACTGAGAGATGTTCTAAGAGATGTTGGGAGCAGGTTCATTCAGGATATGGTCCTGTCACAGGTGATAGGGACTAAACTTTAAGTGTCAGTTTCTCATGTGCAGAATACCTGGGTCTGAGGAGAATTTGCAGCTAGAATTCTATAAAGTAAATTTAGGATTAAGATACATAGTTAGTATGCTAAACATTTCTTTCTCTCTTAAAGGGGAACTTTTATGGAAAAAGTGCTATCCTTGGCTAGTTCTGATGATCTATTTTAGAAGTCCTAGTCATCAAGGAAATGGCTATCAAAGGACATTGGTGTGGAAAGAGCAGGCAAACCCATTAAGGGACATTGTTGAGGACTTACTTGAAAGGCTATTGAATGGAATGAGGCCTTAGAGATTTTTTCCAGAATATACAATTTCATATACATAATGTTATTTAGGATACTTGAAGTTTGAAAGTATGGTGCCTACCTATTGCTACCCAGTGAGATTTGCCCTCAAGATTTGGAGGGAGCTTCAGGTACAAATTATATACAAGATACACTGGACCCTTAATGCTATAAGCAGCCCAGCATAAGCTGAGAACAGCTGTTCAATGATCTTGCTTAAGCTTGGCAAATAAGCAGAGCTGTAGAGGGAATATTAGTTAAGAAATGTGAAGTCATTTCATTAGTAGAAATGCAGTAAGAAAAACTTAAGCATCTAGATACAATTGCACAAAATTTAAGAAAAGCAATGAAAGACAGGAATACCAGTCTAGGCTTAGAAGCAGGTTACTAGAGCATAACTTACTTTTGAACTAAAAATATAGTACTGGAAAACAATTTACAGTTTTAAAAATCTCAGCAGCTTTCCTCTTTAGTAGGATATTCAGCCTGGCAAACTCATTCAGTGAGAAGCCAACGGCTACAGTAACCGAAAGAAGCTATAGTTGAAGAGCTGGGGACTCAAAGTACTTGAAAACTTGTATCAGTTTATCCAACTGCTCAATACTGATTGTGGGATAGTAGAGGGCTTTGATTGTTCCCTGTGTAATTGTGGTTCAGTGCATTTTAGAACATGGTGTGATATTTATATTTGGTCAGTGAGAGATTGGCAGAATCAGAAACAGGTTATGAACATAAAAAGCACTCCTGGAGTGGGATGGGAAATTAAGGAGACTCTAGCAATATGCATTAAGAGAAAGTTGAGAGTTGGTGGAAGTATCATGAGGTAATAGGAGTCAAAGAGGAAATACTCAGAAATAAATTGCAGATTGATAATTGCTGCTTCACAATACTCAGAGCTGGTATTTATTGCCTTGCAACAGATTGTAGAAGCCCAATTTCCATCCATCAGATGATTAGGAGTGAATGACCTCAATTCAGAAATTACCCAAGGTGAAAGCATAAAATTTATCTATACAAATTAAAGTTTAAATACTGGAACGATTTAGTGAAGACAAGTTTCTTCAGCAAATAATTTTAACTTTAATTTTAAAGAATAACATTTCTCAGAATTTGGCATTTGAGATCTTATTAAATGCATGTAAGAATGAATTACTTTTTATAATAAGAAAAAGGTCCTTAGATATTGTGTTTTAATCCAGTTATAAGTATATTTTAATAAGTAAAAATTTATCCAAAATCTCTATTTTAATAAAGAAAAACTCAGTTTAACAAGGAAAAAAATCATAAAATTGTCCCCTCCCTTCTTTTGCATTATTACAAACTATTATAGTGATAATCAAACATCAAAAAAATCCAAAGCTTTTGAAACCTTTTTCTAAGAATATGAACCACTGATCACTTTTCCCAAGTGGTACCAATTGCTGCACTTAAGCCATGGATTGGGGGGGAACCATCAGGGAGTTTGCTCTTGCTGTGTCCTAGTAGACAAAGAAAGCAGACCAATCTTTCCTTAAAATTTACTAATCCATTTAGCTTTATCGATGTATTTCTGTCATTTGCCCACCCAAAGTTTCTTTGATTTTGTGTGATGAATTGGAGTAAATATATCCACAATGCACCAAAATTTCACTCTGAGTTTGTAGTATATTTTGGCATTCTGAGACAAACTAAACATACTTTCAAAATGAATTTAACTAAACCTAAAGCAAAATTTAAAATTGATACTACACAATTCCAGAGGAATATAATGTGCAAACGTTTTCAATTTATTACATATTGCCCAAGTATAATTTGGCCCTTATTATTATTTCTTAGAAGAGACCATTGGATGAGTAAATACCACTAACTCATACAAATTAAAATTCAAAACCAAACTATAGTTAATGTTATTATGATTTATTTGTTTTTTTATATGTCTGTAAAGCATTGCAAAGTATTAGTAAATTAAAAGTATGTTTGTTTGTTTGTTTGTTTATATATTGCCTTTACAACACATTTTCTAAAGGATCTTTCTATAGTTCAAGGCAGAGTCATTAAGACTTTTGAATAAAATGGATTTATTTTGTACTACTTTTCCATTCTCCTTTCTGTGAGTGATGAATAAATGTATATAAAATAAATTGATGTGATGTAGAAAATGTTATATGTTATCTGCAAATGTCTAATTTTCTGTTACGTAATATGGAGAGTTTTAGAAGAAAATTAGATGAAGGATAGGGACTGGAATGAGATGATCTTAAATAATGAGCCTAGAACCTACTTATGATGTATTTTTCTTGTTTCTTTCTATTTTGTTTTAATAAGTTATTTATCATAATAGAAATTAAAATATACCTTAACTCTGTTGTAGTTGGGAATCTAGATGGGCAAGCCTATTTCCTTGCCTAAATCGTGGGAAATATAATAGATTAGAAAAAGTTATCTGATACAGAGAGTCTCTCATGAAATAAAGACAAATCAAAACTTTGCCTTAGTAAAAATAGAGATGATATGAAGAGCTGTGACATAAAACATGGATAGATTCTGGACAATGTGATATGCAGTAAAAACTGAAAACAGGCTGCTGGACAATTGGGACAGGACGGGAATATGTATAGCAAGTTAGGACAGACTTCCACAGTTTTTATCTAAATTCTCTCAACCTACTTTAAAAAATACTTGTTCTCCACTTAACCTGGAAAAAAATTCAGTCTAAGACTGCCAGACCAGCAAATAAAAATACATATGTCTGAATATTGCATGGTACATGCTTACAAAAAAAGAATAATGAGTGTTTACCTGAAATTCAAATTAATTGGTCACTCAATAGTTTATCCAACACAGCTAATACAATCAGACCTTATTATGGAGAAATTAATGTATCAATCATCACATATGCCCACTGTGATGTTCCTGTCTTTAAAAAAAAAAAAGTTTACTTTTCCACACCTCATTTAGATAAGGAGCATGACTTAATTTAGGTAAAAGAAGATAAAATTCTTCTAGAACCACTTAGATTGTGGAAGGGAGTAGAGAATAATGATGGACAAGAATACAAAAAGGAAGGCATCTCTCCCATCCTGTATACTAGCAATTTAACCAAACTCACACAACAGTCCCTGAGGTGCTTACTGATTAACTTAATTAGTCAGATCCCAAAATAATTTTTTTACTTCTTGTTGTTCATGCAATTAATAGATCAAAGAGGAGAAATTCTAGCCCTAAGCAAAGTCATAACATTCACATAGGTTAAGACCTTTTCATAGGCTTTTGGTGATTTTTTTTTTTTTTTTTTTGCAAAGGTTGTCTTTAAGGGCCATCTGCTTTTGTTCTCAGTGATGACCTGTGATTACATCAGTGCAATTGCCACCTATTGGACCAACTTATATAGGGCCTGTCCTACATCTGCCCATCCATAAAAGGAGAACTAATTCTCATCACGTATATATAAAAGACTACAGTAGGAAATTAATAAATGCAATGTCAAGGGAGAACCCCTTGTATTCATTTCCTGATCCTGAGTGAGAATTATAGATCCCATTAATTTTTAAAATAGTTTATTGTATCTTTGTTAAAGACAAACATAAGATAGATAGATATATATGCCATACATATAGATAGATAGATATGCCATATATATACATATATATGGTATATATATATATAAAACATAAAATTTCCAGAAGCCAGGAAAGAAACTTTTATTTCTGCTAGCAGAAACTTCTTTTGCTATAATAGAAAAAGTGAACAGTGAGGAGGATAGATGAGAATAAAACCTGGATTGCAGCAGAAGTCCACCAGGAAAATAGACATTGGGCTGCACTATAAGATACAAACTTAGTTTGGATTTCGTTCCTATGTAGAACATATAAATCCACTGTAAATAAGTTTGAGTGAATATTCGTTTCAAAATTAAAATCATACCTCCTCTGACAATCTATAACTAGCTAATTATTTTTTTTTGTTTTTCAAATAATTCCATTGTCCGGTTTTTCTTGTATACTAAGATTGATTACTACACAGAATGCTAAACTACCTTTTTTTTAAGTTCTGTGAATAACTCTTTAATAATATTTTAAAATCTGATTGCAAAATTATTGCATGTTCTTTTGTAGACAGTTTAGAAAGAGGAGGAAGGAGTTATTTTTTAAAGTCATTTCAAAACTTACTACAAAGAAGCATCATAACCAGCACATCCTGTTTCAGGAAGTTGTGGAAATTATTGTCACATACCTTTTAGTTTTCAATTGTTCAATAACCTTTCTCCTCCTTTAGAAGATAAATCATCCAGTGGGATAATCAGTTCAGAATGGTGTCATCGTTCCTTTTTCAAGATAGGAAGAGGAAGAACAAGAGTGATTTATCTGGAGGCCCAGGGACTGAATCTGGTCTTGCAGATATTTAGTTTGGCAACCATCAATTCATCTGTAATGGTTTATGCTTGAATTATCTTCCAAAATTAAATATCAGAAAATTTCTTATAAAAATCAGAATGTTCATCTTCTTTTGAAGAATCAGGATAGTTGGTAAGCCCAGGACAGACTGTAAAATAGAAGGAATTCCTGGAGTTGGTAGTCTCCACATGCTTTAGACAATGCTCTACTTTGCTACTTGCTCAATTTACCACTTACTGAGGCTCTCTACCAGGTATGTAATATGCTAGTATCTGAACACTACAAAATAATAAAAACTTGTCCCAAAGACTGGTCTTTCTCAGTTTTATTGTTTCACCCGCTCTCCATTTAAAGACTGGGCTATAGACTACTCTATAGACTGAAAGCCCCAAACAGTGAGAAATTACCCCAGAATTAGGTCAAAATTTAGAGAAAAATGATGAAGAAATTGTCCTTTACCTTTCAGAAAACCAGCATATCCATTTCACAGTAACCTCATTAACATGCAGGGGGCACCTGGGTGGCACAGTTGGTTAATGGTCCAACTCTTCGTTTTGGCTCAGGTCATGATCTTAGGGTTCGGAGATCAAACCCCACATAATGTCCCTCCCTCTCTCTCTGCCCTCGTGCTGCTAATGGGCACACGCTCTCTCTCATTCTCAAATAAATAAATTAATTAATCTTAAAAACAAAAACATGTACAGAGGAAAGAAAAAGGGAAGGGATCCTTAAATGGGCTTCTTGACAACATCAGAATATGTTTTAAGTAATGATTTAAAACTTTGTGGAAAGCATTTTTTTTAATCTTATCATTTTGCATTGGGAGGGTCATCTTTTGTGAATAAAAACATCTAAGTACAATGTTTTTGTTTTTGTTTTTTTGGTGGCAGTGTGGATTATAAGAGTGAGTGTGTATATATTTATTATCTATCTGTTTATCTTGACGCAAATAGCTCATATACTTCCTCATTTCTTATATTCACACAGAAATATGGGTAGATTAATTGACATAATGTAGTTATGAATCTTTTTTATATCTTCACTAGAGAAAAAGTGCACTCTGCTGAGACAGATTCAGTTAATTAAGTCACTCTTACTTCATATTGTACATTATTCTGTTTAGGCAGCATAACAATCCTGTTGACATTTTGCCGATGGGTGACCTCTTTCAAAGCTAATTCCTATTCAGTTGTACTCTGTAAGTGAATCAAAGAATAAAGTATGATATGAACAATTTATCTGTTTAAGGATCCGGAATATCAATGTGAAGGAAAAATAAAACTGACATGAAGTTCATAATGTTATAGAATAAGAACTATTTAATTCATGATATCTATTTTCTTGATAGATTTATTCTTGACATCTATTTCTCTGGCACAGGCAAGCATTATAAGGATTTTTTAAGATTTCCCAAATAAATTTAGGTCTTATTAGTGAAGAGCTGAAAAATAAAGATTCTGTATAAATCACATACTAAAAGATAAATTGTATTGGAGGATTTACTGAAATGTTGTTAATTTATTAAGTATAAATGAACCCAATAAAATAATTAGATATTTTTGCATAAATTAAAGAGTAGATCTTTAGTATTTTCTAAGACATCTGCCATCAACTCTAATGAAATATCTATTTTAAGTTATTAATAGTTAATAAAATTAAGTGATTTTAAACCCTTCAAAATCATTTTTAAATTACATACATCCATAAGGGTTGAATCTGTCAGTCATTATATAAATATAATATGCAACTCTCCATTAGAACTCAATAGCAATGAATATCCTTATCCCTATTGAGTAAACTTTCACCGTAGTCTCCAGACTTCTTTGATTTTGATTTCCTATCAATAAAAAAATTTTCATATATTTCCAAAATATGTATTATTTATAAATTATATACTCCACTAGTAAAATTATTAAAACATGCACACAAAATATAAATTTAGTACAGTAAATAAATTTAATGTGATTGGTAATCTGAAAATTGTGCTTATTTAAAAAGTTATTATAATTGATGAGTACAATGTAGTAAAATGTATTATCTTCCCATTTTTTTGCCATAGTAATTTGAGTCTGCTTCTATTCAGTTTGTTAAAATACATGATTTAACAACTGACCAAGATGAAAAAGATACTGTACAGTGGTACATACTTAAAAATGAACATTGGTTTTGCTTACTAAATCATTACATTTACATTTCAACCACACCCACTAAGTATGTAAATCCTGTGGAAAGTGGAGGTAAGGCTGCTGACCTGGTCCTCTGCTGTTTCCCTTGTTTAACTGCAGATATTACTGTAGCCTGATGGACTAAAATCTGCAGTTGCTTGGTTAAAAGGTAACTCTCCTACAACGAGGTGCTTAATTTTTATTGTTAAGCCTTTGGAGACACTACCACTTGGTAACATCTGAAGATAGCTCTGGTAAGGCAAACTCTCTTCTCCGTCTGTCATTTAAAATTCCCTCCTTGATGCGTCATACATCCTATCATTCTTTTCTAGCCCAGAGCCAAAGAGGAAAACTTCTTGCTCAACTTCTGTATTTTAACTGTGGCTCAACCCCCTGTACCTTTGGGCTAATTGTGTCATTTTTCCATGCTTCAGCTTCCTGAGCAATATGAGGAATATGTGGACATAGTTATGGAAAGAATTGTTATTTTTGTGAGGTGATCAGGAAAAGTTAGAAGGAAAGATCTGGAAAAAAGAGAGTATGGCATAAGGACATTTTGGGAAGACTGGTCAAGGTGAAGGGAACAGTATGTGTCAGTTTCTTGAAGGAACAGTACTTTGTTTCTGGTAAGAAACAGAAATGCAGAAGAGTATGGCTAGATGGGAAAAGATGCTCAAGAATAGATGAGTTCAGAGAGAGAGTATGGAGGCAGATAATGACAGACTGAGTATGTACGCTCTTAAAAAGATTCTACTTTTAACTCTGAAAGAGGAGGGGGACAATTAAGGACTCTGAGTAGAAGTGTGACAAAATCTGACTAGTTTTATCTTTCCTGGGGTTTAGTTCTTTCTATGCTCTTCAATACTGTATTCTGATTCAATGAATTTACCTGTCCTTTTTCCTCATGTAAGCTTCTGGGGAATGCATCATTATCTTTGAATCTACAGAGCTTAGTACAGTGCCCAGATTAAAATAGATGTTCAATAATTATTTGCTGAAGGAGTGTATTACAAGAAAGAGAGAAATTCAGCTTTGAAGAGTCAGCTGAGAGCAGTGGAGAAATTCAGTAGATTTGATATTTTTGTTCAGAAATACTGGCTTTGTGACCTTAGGGCAATTCTATAATTATCGATTCACTCATTGAACCTTTTTATTTAATTCTATGAACAAAAGTTTGGATCTCTTAAATTATCTGGGCCTCGGTGTTTTTGTTTTTACAATGAGAACTATACCTACCTGTAAAGTCCTATTCTCTCAAGATACCCAGTTCTAAATTAAGGGTATTGTGAGCCTCAAGGAATGTTTGTCTTAACTCACTCAAATGGACCATTTCCCAGGTATGTTTTAATGAAATTGAAGACTAGAAACTGTCTCACAACTATTAAAGCCTTAGGCCTATTGAGAAATCATTAGTTTGTAAAACTTTAAAATGCTTTCTCCTGTTCGGTTTGACATTGCTAATGATCTTGAATCTGCTCTTTCCTTTGATATTCTTATATTGTCTAATTCATAAAACTTAACAAAGCGTATACTACACATAAACCTACATTACTCTCCAATATAAAGATGATAGGGACACATTAAAATATACACATTAATACAGCTGCATAAGAGCAACTATATTAGTTACCATTAGACATGCTGTAATATGAATTCTGCCACTAATTATTGAAATATGCATTTAATAATTCATGTTTCATTAATAATGTAAAATAAAAATATGGCATATAAAGGAATATGTGGCATATAAAGGAATAAATATATGATATATTTATTGTGGCATTCTGGAAAATTATTTAGAGACTATAGTCTAATTTAAAATATGATTTTCTTATCACACTTTCTAGGCTATTTCATGAAAACAGCCATATATTCTATTAATGACCTAGCTTTAACTTGGCTACTGTGAAATGTTCCTGCAGTATTTTTAATGCCTTGAGGGAATGGGGTAGGATTTAAACTAAGATCATTTCTCTATAATCATTACACATTATTGTAGTATGTTGAAATAATAATAAAATTTAGCATTAATAATATTTTATGTGAAGGAAAGAATTAGCTTGCAGCTCATTTTCTGTTATTGCCCATTCTGAGGTGGAAAGTCTTCTCTATATATTTTTTTAATTTTAGCAATAGAAGACTAAACAAAGTGTCATTTAGTTTACTTGAAGGACTTTCTACTATATGCTATCACTTGGAATGACAGGGTTTGGTAGTATGCCTTAGGACCATAAGGCTCTTATTATGGTGACATCTCAAAGTAATGCCCACAGTGTTGTCGATTTCATATACTGAAAAAAATTTTCTATGGCCCAAGGCATTGTAAGCTTACTGAATTTTCAAAGTTGTAATCCATGTTTGTTAATTAATCTATGTAATAGTATACTTTTGAAAGTAATTATTTATTCAGGTGACTCTATTGCTTAAATGTATTTGTATTTCATAACAGAAGGAGTCCTTTATTTTGATTATATATGTTAAGAGTAACTATTTTGTGTGACTTTTCGACCCTGGTCCTCATGGGTTGTTTATTTTTCCTGATGCCTCATAACAAATCTCAGTCCATTACTGGTGTAATGGAGTCCCAAGGACTTACCTGTCAACAACTGATCTTTGCTTTTTCTCCTCACAATTACCTATAGTCAGATGCTTCCAGGGTACATACTCTGATCTGGCTACTCTTAGAAACTTTGAAAAACTGCCAGCTGAAGCCAATGTCTATCTTTAAGATCCTTCCCAAATAGTTTTTTTTCTGTTTCCTTTGCCTCACCCTACAACACTTGATGGGTTTTTGTTGTGTTTTGTTTTGTCGTTTTTTATTTGTGTGTGTTTTGGTAGGTGTCTCTATCGATTATGTAAGATATACTGCTTATACTTTTATTTTTATTCTTTTTTTAATGATAAGATTCCATAAGACAAAATGTGCCTCCTGAACCAGCTGCATAAAAATCACTTGGTAACTTTTTAGAAATGCATATTTTCAGGTCCCATCTCAGACCTATTGAATCAGAAATTCTGGAGTGGGAACCAAAAACTTTAACAAGTCTTCCATGTAATTCTCATCACACTAAATTTTGAGAATCACAGTCCTAAGGCTTTTGTGTCATCCAGGAATTTGGATTTCTTCTTCCATCTACAATGGGTTTATCCTTGATTTCTCCCTTTGCATATGCCCTGATTTGAATTTGCTTTTCTGATTCTGAGTTATGTTCTCACTCAGTGGATTAATTGATCCGTACCAAATACGGGCAGCAGTGAACTCTCTTTACTGTTTGGTACTGCCAGTCGAGGTGCCCTTTAAAATAGATGCTCTCTGAGGATCTTAGATTAACTCTAGTGGGGAATCTTCATCTCAAGATCCAGAGAGGCATCTCTTTCTTATGAACTCTTCTTTTAAAGTCTTAGCCACCTGAATGAAATAAGCGTTTGTGTCCTAGAGACAGAGAGGACACCCCCACTCCCCCAAGATCAAGGTGGGCAGACTGACTCCCAGGCATGGAGTTTCATAGTGAAACTCGTGAATCTTAAAACCATGGAAAACATCTTAAGGGCAGCTAGGAGGAAGAGATTCCTTATGTACAGAGGGGGAATATCAGAATCACGTCAGACCTGTCCACAGTAACCTGTGGGTTAGCCCCAGAAGGGGCTGGCAAAACATATTCAGGTACTAAATGAGAAGAACATGCAGCCAAGAAGACTTTATCCAGCAAGGCTGTTACTTACAATGGGTGGAGAGATAAAGAGCTTCCAAGACCAGCAAAAACTGGAAGAATATGTGACCACTAAGCCAGACCTGTAAGAAAAACTAAAAGGTTTCTCTAAAAGAAGAAAGACCCCAAGAGTGATATAGAACAGAAATTTACAGAAAAAAAAAAATTTATAGAAACAAGGACCTCACAGGCAACATGATGACAATAAAAACATATCTTTCAATAATCACTCTCAACCTGAATGGACGAAATGCTCCCATAAAGCGACACAGGGTTGCAGATTGGATAAAAAGACAGGGCTCATCCATATGTTGTCTACAAGAGACTCATTCTGAACCTAAAGATACATCCATACTGAAAGTGAAGGGATGGAGAACCATCTTCCTTGCACACCGACCACAAAAGAAGGCTAGACTAACAATCCTCATATACAACAAATTACATTTTAAGCTAAAGACTGTAGTCAGAGATACAGAAGGACACTATACCATTCTTAAAGGGCTTATCCAACAAGAAGATCTAACAGTTATAAATATATATGCCCCCAACATGGGAGCAGACAACTACATAAACCAACTGTTAATCAAAATAAAGAGACATATTGATAATAATACCTTAATTGTAGGGGATTTTAACACTCCACTCTCAGCAACAGACAGATCATCTAAGCAGAAAATCAACAAAGAAACAAGAGCTTTGAATGACACACTGTACTAGATGGACCTCATAGATATATACAGAACATTCCACTCTAAAACAACAGAATAATCATTCTTCTTGAGAGTGCATGGAACTTTCTCCAGAATAGACCACATACTAATTCACAAATCAGGTCTCAACTGATACCAAAAGATTGATATTATTCCCTGAATGGTCTCAGACCACATGCTTTGAAATGGGAATTCAATCACAAGAAAAAGTCTGAAAAAAATTCAAATACTTGGAAGTAAAGACCATCTTGCTCAACAATATTTGGGTCACCCAGGAAATCAAAGAACTTAAACAATTCATGGAAACCAATGAGAATGAAGACCCATCGGTTCAAAACCTATGGGATATGACAAAGGCAGTCCTAAGGAGGAAATACATAGCCATCCAAGCCTCATTACTCAAAAAATAAATAAATAAATAAATAAAATTTTTAAAAATCCCAAATAAACAAACTCTCTTTATACCTTAAAGAACTGGAAAATAAACAACACATTAAGCCTACCCCATACATGAGAAGGGAAATGATTAAGATTGGAGCAGAGATCAATGAATTAGAAAGCAGAGATACAGTAGAATGCATCAATGAATCTGGAGGCTTTTTCTCTGAAAGAATTAATAAGGTAGATAAACCACTGACCAGACTAATTCAAAAGAAAAGAGAAAGGGCCCAAATTAATAAAATTATGAATGAAAGGGGAGAAATCACAACTAACATCAAGGAAATAGAAATGATCATCAGAAATTATTATCAACAGCTATATGCCAAAAAGTTAAGCAACCTGGAAGAACTGGATGCATTCCTGGAAACCTATGAACTTCCAAGACTGAAACAGGAAGAAATTGACAACCTGAATAGAACAATAACTAGTAATGAGATTGAAGCAGTGATCAAAAACCTCCCAAAAAACAAGAGTCCAGGACCTGATGGATTCCCCGGAGAATTCTCCCAAACATTCAAAGAAGAAATAATACCTATTCTCCTGAGACTACTTCAAAAAATAGAAGGAAAACTTCCAGACTATTTCTATGAGGCCAGCATTACCTTGATCCCCAAACCAGCGAAAGACCCCACCAAAAAGGAGAATTTCAGACCAATATCCTTGATGAATATGGATGCCAAGATTCTCAACAAGATCCTAGCTAATAAGATCCAACAGTATATTTAAAAGATTATCCATCATGACCAGGTGGGATTTATCCCTGAGATGCAAGGGTGGTTCAGCATTCACAAATCAATCAATGTGATAGAACAAATCAATAAGTGAAGAGAGGAGATCCACATGGTCTTCTCAGTTGATGCAGAAAAAGCATTTAATAAAAAACATTTGAATGCATCCTTTCCTGATTGAAACTCTTCAGAGTATAGGGATAGAGGGAACATTCCTCAACTTCATAAAATCCATCTATGAAAAACACACAGTGAATATCATTCTTAATGGGGAAAAGCTGAGAGCCTCTCACTTAATATCAGGGACATGACAAGGATGCCCACTCTGACCACTATTGTTCATGATAGTACTAGAAGTCCTAGCAACAGCAGTTAGGCAACAAAGTGAAATAAAATGTATTGAGATTGGCAAAGAAGAAGTCAAACTCTCTCTCTTCACAGGTGACATGATACTTTATGTGGAAAACCCAAAAGACTCCACCCCCAAATTACTAGAACTCATACAGCAATTCAGTAATGTGGCAGGATACAAAATCAATGCACAGAAATCAGTTGCTTTCTTATACACTAACACAATGAAACTACAGAAAGAGAAATTAGAGAATTTACTCCATTTATAATAGCACCAAAACCCATAAGATACCTTGGAATAAACCTAACCAAAGAGGTAGAGGACCTATACTCTAGGAACTACAGAACACTCATGAAAGAAATTGAAGAAGACATGAAAAGATGGAAAAATATCCCATGCTCATGGATCAGAAGAATAAACATTGTTAAAATGTCTATGCTGCCCAGAGCAATCTATACTTTCAATGCCATCCTGATCAAAACACCATTGGCATTTTTCAAAGTACTGAAACAATCCTAAAATTTGTACAGAACCAGGAAAGATCCAGAAACACCAAGGAAATGTTGAAAAGAAAAATGAAATTGGAGGCATCACGTTGCTTGATTTCAAAGCTGTGATCACCAAGACAGTGTGCTACTGGCACAAAAACAGACACATAGACCAATGGAACAGAGAAGAGAGCCCAGATATGGACCCCCAATTCTGTGGTCAAATAATCTTCAGCAAACAGGTAAAAATATCCAGTGGAAAAAAAAAAGCAGTCTCTTCAAAAAGTGGTGCTAGAAAAATTGGACAGCTATATATAGAAGAATAAAACTCGACCACTTTCTTACACCATACACAAAGATAAACTCTAAATGGATGAAATACCTCAGTGTGAGACAGAAATTCATCAAAATCCTAGAGGAGAACATAGGCAGTAACTTCTTTGACATCAGCCCCAGCAACTTCTTTCAAGACATGTCACCAAAGGCAAAGGAAACAAAAGTGAAAATGAACTTTTGGGACTTCATCAAGATAAAAAGCTTCTGCACAGCAAAGAAAACAATCAATAAAACAAAGAGGAAAACCACAGAATGGGAGAAGATATTTAAAGATTTATAAAGAACTTCTCAAACTCAACACCCAAAAAATAGATAATCAAGTCAAAAAATGGGCAGAAGACATGAACAGACACTTCTCCAAAGAAGACATACAAATGACTAACGACTCATGAAAAAATGTTTATCATCTTTAGCCATCACAAAAATTCAAATCAAAACCACATTGAGATATTACCTTACACCAGTTAGAATGGCAAAAATTAACAAGACAATGGGGCGCCAGGGTGGCTCAGTGGGTTATATCCTCTGCCTTTGGCTCAGGTCATGATTCCAGGGTCCTGGGATTGAGCCCTGCATTGGGCTCTCTGCTCAGCAGGGGGCCTGCTTCCTCCTCTCTCTCTGCTTGCCTCTCTGACTGCTTGTAATCTCTGTCAAATAAATAAATAAAATCTTTAAAAAAATTAACAAGGCAAGAAACAATAAATGTTGGACAGGCTGTGGAGAAAGGGGAACACTCTTACACTGTTGGTGCGAATGCAAATTGGTGCGGCCACTTTGTAAAACAGTTTGGAGGTTCCTAAAAAAATTAAAAATAGAGCTACCCTATGATCCAGCAATTTCACTACTGGGTATTTGCCCCAGATACAGATGTAGTGAAAAGAAGGGCCATATGTACTTCAATATTCAAAGCAGCAATGTCCACAATAGCCAAGTGTGGAAAGAGCCAAGATGCCCTTCAGCAAATGAATGGATAAAGAAGATGTGGTCCATATACACAATAGAATAATACTCATCCATGAGAGAGGATGAATCCCCAACTTTTGCATCAACAGCATGGGACTGGAGGAGATTAAGCTGAGTGAAATAAGTCAAGCAGAAAAAGTCATTTATCATATGGTTTCACTTACTTTATGCAACATAATGAATAGCATGAACGACATTAGGAGAAGGAAGGAAAAATGAAAAGGGGGGAATCAGAGGGAGAGATGAACCATGAGAGGCTGTGGACTCTGAGAAACAAACTGAGGGTTTTAGACGGAAGAAGGGTCAGGGGATGGGTTGGCCTGGTGATGGGTATTAAGGAGGGCACATATTGCATGGAGGACTGGGTGTTATACATAAACAATTAATCTTGGATTACTACATCAAAAACCAATGATGTACTGTATGGTGACTAACATAACACAGTAAAAAATATTAAAAAAGAAAAAAATAACAAAGTGTTAGCCCCCTCAAAAAACCCAAAGAAAAATAGTACAAAGTGCAATATATCTCCCAATCAGATTAACTGTATCCAGTGCCATTAGGAAAGTCATTGTGATTCTTCTTTTTCAAAGGAAACAGTCACTTAGCTCTACTACATCAGTTCTGCCAAGTTTTCCATAATTTGGTGATTTATGCTGTTCATTAATATACTAATATGGTTTTATTTATATATGGGAAAATTTATTTGCATCTTGTTTTAATTTCACATTGGCTAATTTCACTGAAACACATTAGTGACAGAATCATAGCTCTCTTTTGTCTCCACATGAATGGAAATGGATTTCATAATATGTAATAAATACTAATTGATAAAGATGGCCATGCTAAAATTAGGGCTTTGCCTTATAAAATAGGCCAATACTATAAAATCATAAACCATGCCATTTTGGACATACCTCTGTATTCATCACATACTGATTTTTAAGACCCTGCCAAGAAACATCCCCGAAAAGCAGCCAATCAATAGAACTGAACATGTCCAACTTGCAGACAACTTTCTTTCACTGTCACCTGCTTTTCAGTAATAATTATTTGTAGTCTTAGTTTTTTTCTTTACCTTTAAATATCCATGTGCATCACTTTACTGAATTCATTTAATAAATGTAATGACAGCCAACTATTATTTTCACTTAAGTAGTTTATTTTAAAATGTCACCTGAACTTAATGCAGTTATTTTATCTATAGAGGTTACTTAAAATATAATTTTAAATGTTTTATCAAATCTGTCTTTAAAAAAGGTCTTGATAGCATATATCCCCCAAATCTTAATACAGCATTTAGTACCAATAAAGTAGGTATTTGTTTGACATAAAATTTGTTTTCAAGATAAGTATTACTAAATGATTATGTTTTGCTTAGAAAATTGAAATAAAATTTATGAATTAGGAAAATTAAAAGGAGGGATTTTTAGGAGTTTATCCAGCAAAATATATTTACAAAAATTTACTACAAGTCCTCTGTAATTCTACTAGCCCTTCATTTATATGCAACATGGAAACATAGCCAAACCATGTTTGCAGTAAATAACCATTTGTTAATGATTTTTTTTAAGGACCACCTATTCATATGATTATGATATATGTGGCAATCTAAAATGTAATAGGAAAGAAACCACATTTGAAAGTGAAAAAGAGTATTCCCAACAGATATCTCCATCTCACATGTTATAGACACACGAAGTTTCCAAATAACCAGAGGTCTTTCCTCTTGGGAAATGTTTTTTAAATTATTTCATAGTGAGGACAACTTGTTGCTTTGAGTCCTGAATTATACATTATTTATAGTCATGTACTATAAAGAACTGATTTATAAGGGAATTTGGAAAATAAGGAGAACTGATATTTGCACACAAACTAATACCGATGGGTGTTGTCAGAAACAAAATTATCATTGTTATGTCTTATTCAATAAGTGATACATTTTTTAATCAGCCTTAGAAATTCTCAGATAAATATCAGGCTGAGGAGATAAATGGTAATAAAATATGTGCAGCTACCAACCTAATCAATTTCAAATGTCATTTTCAGAGAAATGAAAGAGATTTTGAGACTTGGCATATTTTACTAAAATATATGAGAGACAAAATTACTGCTTCTGCCTTTTATTCATTGGGAAACTGTACTTTCCAGTAAGTTTAAGTCTTAGCCTGCTATATATTTTTTCTCTTACATAAAATTGACTAATAACTTTTGGAATTTATTTTAGCAATTTTAAAGCCACACACACACCAAAATGTCCACTCAACATAGTATTCTTACCCCAAAATTATCAACCTCATATGTTGATCAATTTCATTCAATTCAATTTATATTCTTAAAAGACTTATACAGTAGGGGTGCCTTGGTTGCACAGTCATTTGAGCATCTGACTCTTGGTTCTGGTTCAGGTCATGATCTCAGGGTCCTGAGGCTGAGCCCTGTGTCAGACTCCATACTCAGCACAGAGTCTGCTTAGGTTTCTGTCTATATCTCCCTCTGCCTCTTGTGCTTTGTACTCCCTCTTTCAAATAAATAAACAAGTCTGTAAAGGACTTACATATTAAAAGTCCTTGTTCTTTGTTCTATGGGTTATATGCAGACTAAAAAGACGATTTTGCTAGCTTCAATAAGCTAGCAAAAATAAGAGAGAGTGATGTTCACACAAATAATACCAATTTAAAGTAGAATGTAATATCTATTATATAAGAAAAAAGAGTTCGGAGATTATTCTCCCAGTTTGGAGAAGAAAGCACAGTTTTCTTTTCCAGAAATTTTTTACTTTAATAGAAAATAATTGCATTTGGAATATTGGGATAGAGTCACTCTAGAGTCACTTGGGCAAATATTAGAGGGCATCAGTCTCCTTCATGATAGTGTTCAAGAGCAAATATATGATGAGACTGAAACAAAGAGGGTTGCTGGAGGAGGGGGGTTAGGTGGGTTAGGGTGGCTGGATAATGGACATTGGGGAGGGTATGTGCTATGGTGAGTGCTGTGAATTGTGTTAAGACTAATGAATCACAGATCTGTACCCCTGAAACAAATAATATATGTTAATAAAACAAATTAAAAAATAAAAGAATGGTTAAAATGTTTTTTTAAAAAAGGGGCAAATATATGGAGGTCTTCTCTACATCATCTGATTCAGTAATTCTGCGCTGGGCCCAGGAATTCACTATTTTTAACAAGTACTTCAGGTTATTCAGATCAAGGAGCTAAAGATAATATTTTGCGATCATAGGAGTTGCCTTGGATTTTACATTATGTGGCATTTATCCTCCCTTTATGTAAGTTTACTAATAATTTTCAAATAAATCCTAATCACTTGTCATATTTTTCATTCTTTTGTTTCATTTAGCCAGAATCTGCTTCTATTGCTTGTGCTTTAAGCTTTATATACAATTTTTGAATCAATGTCTCTGGCTGCTCCTTGAGGGTATTTTTTTTTAATCTAAATAAGTGTTTTTTGTTAATGTGCTTATGAATTTTTGTGAATTCTTAAAAAGCTCATATATGTAAACTGATGATGGAATTAAATGCTAAATTCTTTTTAGTGTTACTGTTACTACACTTTCCTCAATGTATGTTTCTTCTCTACATTTTATTCTTTTTTTAAGGTTTTATTTATTTATTTCAGAGAGACAATACAAGGAGAGGAGACAGACCAAGAGAAAGGGAGAAGCAGACTCTCTGCTGAGCAGGGAGCCCAATGGGGGGCTTGATCCTAGGGCCCTGAGATCATGACCCGAGCTGAAGGCAAATGCTTAACCAACTGAGCCACCCAGTTGCCCCCTTTTTCTACATTTTTGTTATGTGAAACTTGGTTTGGTTTTGAGGAAAAAAAGAGAACTTATTTTTCTATATATTTTGTTCTGTGTCATATTTTAACATATCCATGTTTAGATTTTAAAAAGGGCATTTCACAATTTTCACTTGTGAAATGATAATAAAGCTCATTATTAAAATGGGAAATAGGGATGTCTGGGTGGCTCATTCAGTCAAGCATCTGCCTTTGGCTCAGGTCGTGATCCCAGGGCCCTGGGATGGAGTCCCTCATCAGGCTTCTTGCTCAGTGAGGAGCCGCCTTCTTCCTCTGCCTGCTCTCCCTGCCACTCCCCCTGCTTGTACTCTCTCTCTCTCTCTCTCACTCTCTCTCTCTCTGACAAATAAGTAAATAAATAAAACCTTTTAAAAAGTGGGGAATAATGCATGTATTTATGAAAAGAATCAGGTAATACTGCAAAACACTAATTTTTCATCATTTAGTTTCTGCAGTATACAGTTTGTATCTTGAAGACCTAGAACAGATTTTAGCAATGTTTTTAGTCAACAAATGTTTCATGAATTACTGATGTTATGTGCTGTCAGTTTGGTTTGCAAAATTAGTGCATACAGTCATTCAAATATAATCAAGGCTCAAAATGTTGTACTCTAAATTAAAGACAAAATGGTAAGCTATACACAATCCTTTCCCTCAGGACTCTTAAGACAGAGAGAAATATATGTTTTTCCATAAAGTGGGATAAAAAAATATCACATGATGCACCAAGCTAAATTATTTCTTTTTGTTAAATATTTACTGTGACACTCTCAATGCCAGGTGTTACTTCTCTTCATAGCATAGGCTCTGGTTATTTTATAAACACACATTGTGTGTGTGCGTGTGTGTGTGTGTGTTGTGTTTTCTCCCTTTTCTGTCTTCCTAACAGACTGTGAGCCTCAGGGTACCGTGACCTCAGAGTAGTGATCTTATGTCTTATTGATCATTGTATGCCTAGTGCCTAAAACATACACGCACATACACACACACACATATACACACACACACTATATGTATGTGTGTATACAGCGGTATATATTATATATATTATGTATAATATATATTATATACACTACTAAATGTACATATTATATATCTATATACATATATTTGTATTATATGCACTTATCTATGTGTACATACGTATTTATGTATAAAAGTAATATAAATTAATAAAGTCTGGTCCATATTTATTATAGAGTATCATTTTTTAAATATCAAATACTTGATATATGGAAGATATTTAATAATTGAAATGCCTGCATATTTTTTAACCAGCAATTTTTCTCAATAACTCATTTATTTGATTTTGATGCATGTAAATTAGAGGTGAATTGGGAAAGTGGGCTTTTACTATAAAAGCATGACATAGAAGTAAGATCTATAATGCCTAGTGTTAATATTTATAGCCAATAGATATTGTATTCTTACTATAGAGAGAGCTACCTTAAAGAAGTCATAGATATATAATCACTGCAACATTCTGTAGCAGTTTTATGTACTAGGAGGCTTGGAGGCTTTAGGTGACACGGAGGATCACATACTGTGGGTACCAAGGTAAGACTGGTGCCAAGGTGAGATTCTACCAGTCCTTTGAGACTCCACTGCTGGTACAGTTGTTTATACCTTTCACTGCCTCCATAAGTGTGGAGAAGGAAGGAAGTGTGTGAAGGAAGATATGGTCTGGAAGTCTTGTCATATAATCTTCACATCTACAGCTAAGTAGGATAGAATCCCAGTGGAGGGCAGTTGCATGTTATTTTGCAAGACATTGATCTCTGTGTCATCTTCAAATGAAGGGAGTGGGTGACTTCTTCAGTCCTAGTAAGTACTGGGGAATTTGGGCACTCCCACTCTTATAAATAAGACCTCTCTTCAGTTTTTTGTTT
>PISX010019851.1:0-37149 GCA_004024625.1 Mellivora capensis
AAAAAAAAAAAGAAATTAAAAAAATAAAATTAAAAAAAAAAGAAAGAAAGAAAAGAAAACTGGTATTAAAATCTCTGTTGTAGGGCCGAGAAGGCAGAGGCCAGGAAAGGCTGGTGAGCTGCAGAGCGGCAGTTTAGCCCTGGGCCGATAGTGGGGGTGGGGGTGAGGCAACAGGGTCAAAGTTGAAACCTGGCTCCTCACTGCGGCTCTATAAACATGGGGAAGGCGTCATAACAAGAACTTTGATCGAGGATCTACTTCGAAGTTAGGCAAAAGAATATCAAGTTCAACTCACGACACAGGTCACACACTCTATTTACCAAAAATACAAACTGGAGTAGGAGACTGGGGAGTGTTACCTAAAAGTAAATGTTTGGTTTTGAAACAGTGTGGGCTTTTGACACTTTTGATGTAACGGTGTTTAGTATGACGCAAGATACTCTTTAAAACGTAAAATGTAACTAAAACGTGACAAGATTTTAAAAAAATGGTGGGAGGAAGGGGAATTTATTAAGTAGATGATGAGTATATCCAAACAATATAGGGCTTTAGCATTCAAAAAGGTCTATATATACAGGCTTAGACAAACTATGATGGGCTGGAAGTATTTTACAAAGCAAAACCTTTTCATAGTATTTTAAGGTATCTGCAGTTGTGGCTATGGACCTTCTCTGTGCAGGTGGAGCTGGGCCCAGGAAAGTTACCTTGTGCTCCAACGTGATTTGTACTTGTGAACGCGTAAGGCCTAACATTTCTTACCACATCTTACCACAATTAAACATTTAAACCAAAACGTGGCCCCCTTCTTTCCTACACTGTAAGGTAGAGGTAGGCTTTTCCTTATGCCTGTCAGCCTGTATTTAAAATACCTAGTTCTGCATGTATTCAAACCATGTTGGTCCCCACAGCCATCATACCAAGAACCTCCATGTGTGATCATGATTACCTCTCGTTAAAATTATTTTGGACTTCCAGTTTTTTGACGTAGCATTTTCATGTCTAAAAAATCTGTACTTTTAGGAAAAGTGATTGAATGTTTGTTACATCTGTGGAATTAAAAGGAAGATGGCACTGTTACCTAGGGTGCACACATTTACATATTTTTGATCAACAGAGTGATGTCACACAGTAAGGTGTACTGCCCAAGGTGCTAGGATTTTAGCCCACATCGCCTCCAACCCTGGCCCTTGTGGTGGTTAATTTTTTGTCAGTTGAAAGGGGCCAAGGGATGCCCACATCAAGCACTATTTCTGGGGGTGTCTGTGATGGTATTTCCAGATGAGACCAGCACTGGAGTTGGTGGGCTCCCAGTAATTAGGTTTGTGCTCCTCAGGAAGAATTCACCCCGGTTCCTTCACTGAGCTGGGGATGGGATCTTGTTTCACCCTCCTGTTCTCAGGCCTTCAGACTCGGACAGAATTACACTCTGCCAGCTCTCTTGGGTCTCCTGCTTGCGCATCGAGGGACTTCTCAGCCTCTGTAGGGATGTCAGCCAATTCTGCAAAGTAAATCTTTTATATCCAACTTGTTTGTTCCTCTGTTGAACCCTGACTAGTATATCCTCTGACCTCGGGCACATTGCTTCGCCTCTTGGTGCCTCAGTTTTCTCAATTGTAAAATGGAGAGTTTGATGATTTCCAAGTCCTATCGCAAAGCCATTTTGTGATTCTATCGTTCCACTCAAAGGAAAACATCTCAAATGGCCTGAGGGGGAACTTATAAACACAGGAATCCTGTAGACTCAAGTGTCCATACAGCAAAGGAACCTCCTGTCAAATACTAAAATCATGCATTTGAAAGCTGAAAAAGTTTAACTGATAATATAATAGGCCTTTTGTTTTACAGAGCAGGAAACAGTCTTTTGTTTGTTTTTTTTTAGAGAGAGAGTGTGTGTGCAGCGGGGAAGGGGCAGAGGGAGAGGGAATCTTAAGCAGATTCCACGCCCAGCAGGGAGCCCCACACAGGGCTCGATCTATTTCAGGATCCTGAGATCATGACCTGAGCACAAATCAAGAGACAGATGCTCAACTGACTGTGCCCCCCGGCGCCCCAGGGGCAGGGAACTGAAACCCTGACGAGGCCAAGCAACGCTGCAAGGTTTTAAGACTCATGCTCAGAGCTGGCAGAAGTTCTAGAGATCATTTAACTGGGGATTCTCAAGGTGGGCAGGGGGATTACAGTTTCCTGGGGAGGGGGAGGCTTTTGCAAACTTTGGCATCCACCCTCTTACTCAGAGTTACTGCTGTAGCAAACCCCACTACCACTGAAGCATGTGTATCAGGCTACTAAAAAGCAGAATAATCTCTGACTCAGAGCTTAGTGTTTCTGTTTTCCAGGAGAGGAAACTGAGGTCCAGACAAAGATCAGGTCAAACTGCAAGCCGGAGAGAGAACCAGAACTAAAGCCCACCCACGGACCCGAGCATCCATCTACGGCACACCTGTCCAGTGTTCCCTGAGGACCCACGACACACAGCACTCTGGTGCTCTACATGTGTAAGCATGGACTTGCAATGAGGAGACACAGATGGCCCAAGTTGTTTCCCAATACATGACTAGATTTCAGGTCCCTCTCCTCGAATCCGGGCAGGTTCTCTGACTCCCTCGACAATTACGACCTGTGATAGTGGCAGCGACAGGGCATGGCTCCGGAGGCTAAGTCAGAAAGGCAATCTATCTTCTGCCTGGCTCTCCCCTTTGGGCCTCCTGCCCTTGGAATCCAGGCACCATGTTGTGAGGAAGCCCAGCGTACATGGTGAGGGCATGGGTGCATGTTCGGGTGACCACCTCAGCTGACAGCCGGTGCCAACCACCAGACAAGGGAGTGAGCGAGAGGGTTCCAGGCGTCTGCTTCTGCGCCTTCTGCCTGAGGTCGAGTCATCGCAGAACATTCTCCACAAGACAGGCGCAGTCTCAGTATCTGAATATCTCCCCCTGAAGCTGGGAGTGGCAATAAATGAAGGCTGCTGTTTTAAGCTGCTCAATTTTGATAATCCATTATGTGGCGATAGATAAGCAATACGTCCAGTTCTAGAGGTTATAGCCTTTGTTAGCTTTCTTGGTGCTAGTCTCTACTATTCTACCATTCCACATGGCTTTCCATAGTTCATAGTGAAAGTGAAAAGCCATCCGCTTTTTAATTTTCCCCTAAATTTGCAACATGAGCCCCCCCCCTTAACTTAGCCTTTGTATTAGGAGAGACTGTTAGCTCATAACATCTTTTTGGGGGCTATACCCATGCCCAGATTGGAAGAGCTCAGTATGGTTTCGTAACTGCCTCTTAATTTCAGTCTTTAGAATGCGTCGGCCTAAAAAGAGCACTGTCCTCTCTGGCCATGGCTCCTCAGCCTGCTCGTCTGTCACAGATACCTCACAGAACATCTGCATCGTGAGTGTCCCACACTTCAGTTGGCACCTCTGTACCCCTGCCCTATCCCGAATCACCACATGGCTACATTTTGGATATTCTCCATCCAGCCTTTCATGAAATTTCCAGGAGCTGAGATGCCAATGTATTGTTTCTGAGCTGGTAAGACATCAGTGACACCACTTCAAGTTCAGAAGGGCTCATGGCCATAACTCAGCTGTATAATTCAGATCAGTCACTGAGAATGCTCAAGTGACATCTGTTAGTGCTCCCAAAACCCATGGCTACATTGGAGGTCTTCAGTTTGGACTAGAGTCTGATGCCTGGTTGGCACACCACCGTCACACAGGGTATGATGACTTGTTTGGAACTGGTGTCTAAAAGTTACACAATTATTTCACTATGTCTTGCACAGGTGACCAAATTTACCTTCTGGTTCTGGTGTCTCACGGCAACCTCTGGGGTAAGGTTTCTGTATTCGGAATCATGTGAGTTCATGCTGATTTATGGGCAGGTCTTACTGCTGATACTAATAATTCCTACTCCTTTGATGTAACTTTGGTGACTGTGACATACAGACACTGAGAGGTAGACAGCTGAGAAGATAACAGGGTCCTATCTAAGGAGAGATGGAGTACTGAGTCCTCGCCCTTGAGATGCAAGCTGGCTGGGGACCTCCCAACAGAAACCAAGGTCTCTCTCCATCCTGTTCTCTCTGGCCTGAGTTCTAAAGTTTACTATGGTTCTCTTCTGCAGTCCTTAAAAACATAAGGCATTTCAGTTTGGGTGGGGGCAAATTTTACCCCAGAAAAACCCGAGTTGCCAAAGGACTATGAAGAGGCTCCAGGAACGGAAGATACGAGAGTCAGATTTCACAGCATAACGGCACAATCGACCAGCAGGTGGCAATAGAGGACTTTGCGAGCAATACCGGCCTCTGAGTTCTGAAATGCTGGAAGGTAGCTTTTAAAGGCTATTGTATAAGTGATTTATGTATTTGGATTTCGCTCAATGTTATATATGCATTACTGAATAAAACATTCACAGTGTATTTCCCACCAGCAGCTGAGCTCCAGTTCCAAGCTTCTGAGTCCTAATTCCCAAGGCTCAAAGGAGCCCCTGACATCAAATTGCTTTCCTTCCAGAATAGCCGCTCTATACCCCAGAAAAAGAAATGCTCAGGGAGAGCTGAGGGAGATCTGATGTGACCACATCATCAGAATGGCTTAGCAAGCATGTGTTAGGAAAAGCAAATGTCTGTCAGATGGTGTCCTCAAGGCAAAGCTGCCCAGGGTTTCCCTGAGCTCCACTGTTACTCCCTGGATTTCGTCCCCCTTATTCTGCCATGCTCAGCACCACTGAACTGACAGGCTTGGACAAGACGGGGACTAGCCTCAGCATGGACAAGGGAGAGAAATGGCTTATTTGTCAGAAATATGTCAAGTACATAAAAAAAAAAGTGACATTCGCATATAGGGTATTAAATCATGGGGTTTTTCGTCCTGTCTTTCCCAGGGAGTCCCAGCTAGCCACAGCTCTGGGAACGGGGAAAGGTCTTAAGCATCCCAAACAACACTGAGCTAGAACTGTCTGGCAACACTGGGGCAGGTGTGGGGTGCTTGGTTTGAAGGCTCTCAGGCCATTCCTGGCCACGTCTCTGCAATCCCTTCCCCTGTGGCTTCTCGGCCAGGGTTGTGCCGCCTGACTTCTCAGGCCTCTGAGGTCTGATGAGCTGTGATGTTTTGATGGGACATTCTAAGTGGGTACAGGCCACGGAACTGCTAGCATAAACCCAAGGGGGGGTCATTTGCCTTGATGACGTGGCCCCCCGAGAAGGCAATACTTCTTGCTGGGAATGCGTCTGAGAGGCAGATAGGTGGCCTCCATCACCAGGCTTAGAGCTGGGACACGGTTCTACAGGCAGTCCAGTGGGGCGGGCCCATGCCCGTGGTAGATGCCAACCTACCATTTCAAGTACAAGACTAGCAAACTGGCAATGTGGCCTCAGTCGCTGATATATCGTATTAGCTGAGGTCTGAAGCAAGCTTTCCCTGCTTCTTCTCATATTTGCCTCTTCTTTTGTCTCTCTACTTGAACAAAGGAAAGGAAAGGCAGTTATGATAAGTGGAGATAATATTACTCTCATTTTGCAGGAGAGGAAAATGAGGTTTATAAAGATTAGGAAATGTGCTCAATTTCACACAACTCATGTGGGGGGAGCCAGGACCGAAACCCAGAGCCCGTCTGACGATAAAGTCAATACTCCTCATCACAACGACAGTGAGGGCCATAGGTGTGATATTACTTGTAACAGCTCAGGCCCTCCTGCCCACAAAGGAAAAACAAGCTTCATCCAAAGGGAAGACGATACGATTCTAGTCATTATGAGGGGGAAGAAAAAAATCTCAGGAGACATGCTGCCAAGGAGGAGAAAAGAACATTACATTGCTCATGCATATTGATATGAAATGGTATAAATGTCAGTAAGGCCACTAACAGGTCTTTAATAAATACTCACTACATGGGCCCTCATTTATACCCGTGGTTCCCATGTGCTGAGAGCATTGCCTGTTAAGTCTCTCTTGCTAGACCAACCCTCTCTCCTGAGCTCCCAACCCAGCAGAGTCAATCTCCAGTTCGCCTCTAGAGTTCTTCCGTCCTTTTCCATTTCCATGGTCACTCCCCTCCCTCAGCTCCGAAATTCTCTCCTGCTTAGAGTATCTCTACCTGGACACTCTGCCTTCACTCTCAACACTCTACAATTAATTTTTTTCATTACTGCAATCCCTCCAGCACATAAATTTGATACTATCCCTTCACTGCTTACAATATTCTAATATGCCCTCCCTGCATAGAGGGCTTATCACGCGGCTGTCCTGCCTGCCTCATTAGGCCATGGGCTGCGGCAACACAGGCCACGCCTTCTTCCCCTGTGTGAAGCTAGCCCGTAAGCTCAGAGGCTGTGTCGTAGCATCTTCCCCTCATCAGCCCGAATAAACCAGTCTCTATGAAGGAGGGATCCCTGATGAACCCTTTTCCTCAAAGAACTTAGACATGACTGGGAAGGGCGAGCAGGCCTGTGTACCCATCTTTCCTCTCATGTCATCTTCTGAGGCAGACGCTGTTATTATTAGCGTGAAGAGTGCGACGCACATGTGAGACATGGGAATTCATCTCAGGTCAGAGAGCTGGCAAAGGGAGAGCGGGAGTCCAACCCAGGTGCTTGCCCAGTCAGTACTCTTAGGCAATACCCAGAGTGCTTGTCAAATGCAGGTGCCCAGGCCCCACGTGTTAAACCCACTTCGGATGAGACTGTTGGTTGCCTGTCCACAGCTGGCCCTTCTTTGGCACCTTCCCTCCCAACAAAGCCCCAGGTTGTTTAGCCCCCTGAGAGCCTCAGGGCTCAGGGGAGGTCGGTCTCGCTCTAGCTCCACATTAAGAACCTTGACTGATCTAGGCCAGTCACTGTGGTTTCAAACTATCTGACAGGTGAACGGCTGGCGGACAACCACGTGACGCAACTCTGGCCAATGTCACAGGCTGAGGCCTTGTGGAAAAGATGTCCCTGCTCTCAGGAGAAGACAAGGCACCGGGGACTTTTCTTTTTTTACTGTTAGACATTGTCAAGCTGGAGCCAGGAGGTTTATGGGCCACTGAATTAACCCACCCAGGATTTGTTGTTAAAAGAAATGGTCCCAACACATTCTCATGTCAGGATTTGTGGACAGAGATCACCACAGAGTCATCTTGGATCTTCACGAAAAAATGGAACAGCATGGCAGTGGACGGCACAGAGATGAGGGAATAATCTCACCACCGCTTTCTTCTCCTTCCAGAGCATGAGCCTAATCCTCACAGCCTACGAGAAGCCATGGTCAGGTATCACTGTGTGGTTTGGTTTTATTGGCATTTGTCTTTAACGATGTTCCTAATTGAGTGACAGGTAAGCTTTGCTATGATATTTGTGCTTGAGGCAAACTTTTTTTTTTTTTTTTTTTTAGCAACTTAAGTGTTAATTTATGTTCTATGTGAACTCCTTTTATTATCTTAATGGAACAAGGATATGTGGGATTTCCCTTTCTTTAACCAGGAAGCAAACATATGAGTCATAGTCCAGCTGATGTCCTGACATTTTAACCTGGATCTAGGGGTCATTATAGATGATAATTAAAGTGCTGATTAGGCTACTAATGAACAATCACTTCAGGTTTCACCTAAAATGCAAGTAAGCAGAAGCAGGTAAGTGTCCCTTTCTCTAAGAACTATGGTTTATTGTGAGATTATGGTTTAAATATTGGGTTATCAGTGTCTAGGAAATAGACTGTCCCAGGTTAAGCAAAAAAAGTCCTTGGATCTGCTTAATTGGATTTTATATGTGCTCATATGACTTCATAAATTTGTTGTATTAGTATGTAACTGTAAATATATTTGACTGTTTTATACATGAACCCCCCCTTTATTTTTAAAAGATTCTATTTATTTATTTGAGGGAGAGTAAGTAAGAGGGAGAGAGAATCTGAAGCAGACTCTGAACTAAGCACAGAGCCCAACCCAGGGCTCGATCCCAGAGCCAAGAGATCATGACCTGAGCAGAAACCAAGAGTCGGATGCTTAACAGAATGACGGACTGATCTCTTTTAATCTTTGTTTGAAAGAAGACAGTAAAGAGATATACAAAATCTCTTAGTCCCAGAAACATCCAATGCAGAGAACTAGGATTTACTTTCTTTTCCCAATGCCTAAGTTCCTTGTGTTAGCAAGTAAAGTTAGGCACCAGTGAACAGGGTTGTGGGGGAAGACACAAAAATTATGTGCTGTTTCACTTCTCGTTTTTCTTGTGCTGCTGCTGAAGCCTCTTCTCCCATAAGCTCTGGAAGCTCCAGTCTCACAAATGAGCGGCGCTGATGAAGAGATGACTGCCTGCCTTCTCTTTCATAAATCCGTTGGCACTGAGGCAGTAGAGACAACCTCTCTCGTGGACAGAGCAGCTGGCAGTGGGGAAGCCAGGGCAAGGGGTTTTTCACTGATGCTCAGTCTAAATACAGGAAATAGTCCCTGTCTTCCTGAGTCTGCCGCTCCCCACCGCTCCAGGGCACTTGCCCTTCTCCACCCTGCCCTTAATACACCTCTTCTTATCGCCAGGGACCAGACCAAATGTCCCTTGCTCCGAGAAGACACGCCTGACTGGTGCATCCCTGGTCACCCTCTCAGGACTATAGCCCTCCTTATCAGCACTTAATGTGGTCTGTGATAGATTCACCTATGTGATTATTTGCTTAATGCCTCTTATTGGACTGCCAGCTCCTGAGGGCAGGGGCTGCGCCTGCTGTTTACTCCACCAAGCCCTGCACTGTACAGAGAAACCATAAAGCAGAGCTGAAGGCCTCCAGAAGCCCCAGGCTCTTAGAGACCTGCAGTGGAACGCAGGAGGACTGCACAGGGCTGCTGCTGTGAGCTGTGACAGTTGGACTCTGAATTCAGGTCCTGATCCGGTTTTATCCATTGGAACTATGGCCCTGAATGAATCACCATATAAAACATGGATGCTCGGGGCGCCTGGGTGGCTCGGTGGGTTAAAGCCTCTGCCTTCGGCTCAGGTCATGATCCCAGGGTCTTGGGATCGAGCCCTGCATCGGGCTCTCTGCTCAGCGAGAGCCTGCCTCCCCCTTTCTCTGTGCCTGCCTCTCTGCCTACTTGTGATTTCCGTCTGTCAAATAAGTAAATAAAATCTAAAAAAAAAACCCAAAAAACCCCAAACAAAAAAAAACCATGGATGTGAAAGTGCAAAAACTGATTAGTTATGATAATTTTTTTTAAATGAAAGAAACATTTTCAGATTAGTTGATAGGTGATCACCTATACTCA
Organism: Mellivora capensis; assembly: GCA_004024625.1. Taxonomy (NCBI): domain Eukaryota; kingdom Metazoa; phylum Chordata; class Mammalia; order Carnivora; family Mustelidae; genus Mellivora; species Mellivora capensis. Next base: position 9,232 of record PISX010019851.1, read on the forward strand.
GTGAAGAGAAGGGAGACACGGATAGAGACACACACACACACACACACACACACACACACACACTCCCCTTACAGTCACCAAGAAGTCAACTCTTCTAAAACCATGCCAACAACAATTACTGAAAATGACAGCTTCTCATTTGGAATCATTTTTCCATTTATATGAAAGACATAATGAGATAATTGCTAATTAAACCTATAAATACACATGGGGAGATTACTTTGTCATTTCTAATGTACTTCCAAATATAAAATTAAATATAAGTTTTGGATTTCTTTCAGAACTCAAGTTTCATTTCTGATTCACCTAGAATAGCTCCTTTACCAAAATTTCATTTCTGCCACAATGCTTATTTGTTATTACAAAGCTTTCCTTTAAGCTTGAGTTTTCGTATTCATTATTACATTTTTTAGGACTGTAGAATGACACCATGTTCCAGATAAATGACTGGGTGAGTAAAATTTAGCCAATTCAGCTTTGGATGTATGGTCCTGAGTGATCATTAATAATTCAGTGAAACTTCCATTATGAAGTGTGGTATTTTCAGGTTTTTAAAAACTGTAAGTGAAAGAGGTATGACTGTGGTGATACTGAGTAATACTACAGGTATGTGTAAAATGAGGATAATGTTACAACAAGGACCTGACAGAAAACATGCCATGTGGGAAAAGCCTGCCAATGGAGAAGCAATGCAACAGAAGGCCTTCCTCTGAGGGCTCCTTCAATCCAAGACTATTTTAGTATTTTATGGTCATTAGGTCATTAATTCTTTCAGGTCTCAAGGACACAAGTATCAAGGACAGCAACTGGCTTGTTATCTTGGACTCTGAAGTGGAGGCCAGGATGGTGGTGGGGGGATTAATCAAGGTCATACAGTGAGTCACGGAGCTGGGACCCAAGCCTTCCTAGAAAGTCACAGCTCAAACCACTGGCTGGTCCTTCCTGCTCCTCCAGACAGTCTCCAGGTGCTCTTTGTGGGGGCAGGGTAGAGAGAACCCCAAACTGCCAAGTGACCCTCACAGCCTGATTTACTTGATCTATTTGGTTATTAAATATGTCAGGATAATAAGCAATATATATACTAAGGTTGGTGGGAAAAGTAGACTAAAAATCTTGGTAGGTCTTATGGAAAAACAAATAACAACAACAACAAAAAACAAACAAACGTATCCCTGACGTCTTTCATTGCCGTGAGATCAGGACATCATTGGGCTTCTTGTATCTTGAATTTAGGTGAGTCTTCCCCACTGAGACATGATTGGAAAAAATGAAAATGGAAAACTTGGAGCCAATGTTCCCCTAACTTTAAATATAAATATTTAGAAACGTAAGCATCAGATAGCCAATTCCATTGAAAATCAGACATGTGCACGCACACACACAGACACACACATGGTGTCTTAAATCATTCCAGGATAGGTCAACTTACTAGCAATCACTGTGCTAAGTCTGTTACTCCTGGAAGTAAAACAGCAGTCACTTAAAAATAATGTAGGATGAACGTAAAGAAGGGCACAGGCCACCCGTCAAACCTTCATGCGCAGAAGCAGCTGTGCCCAGCAGCTTGCCTCTGGTCTCCCAGAGCCCTTGCTGACTTTCAGACATCCGCCCTCCTTGCACGCTGCGGCAATAAGGGGTAGTGAGAGGCAGTAACGTGCCATAGCCCATCTGTTCTACTGCGCGGATGGAAAATCCTCGCACATCAGTTAAGAACTCAGTATACAGGCTTTGTGGGAGGCGGGTGAATGTTAATGGGGGTGAACCAGCACCTGTCCTCCAAAGTCACTCCAGTCCCTACCTTTACTCTCCAAGGATCCAGCGGCAAACTGATAAACAGCAATCAGCTCTTTCTCTGCCCTTCTTAGCATTCTTTCTTTTTTTGGGGGTGTCTGATTTCCCCGATTCCAGTACCTCTTTCTTTTCTCTCTGTTTAACCAAGTCTGGGCACCTAAAGGCCATCAGACTTGGTCCCGAGCCCCAGTTTTCCCATTTACTAGTTGGTTTATTTGTTTACCCTTATCTTAGCTCCTTGCTATGAAAAATGATACCCACCTCAAAGGGATGTGAAGACTGAGGTACGTACAATGCCCAGCGCAGTGCCTGGTATACAACAGGCAGTTAATAACTGTTAGCTATCAGCATGGCTGTTCTTTCTCTGTGGCTCTCTACATAGCCACCACAAAAAGCGCATGAGATACCAACTGTGCACGTGCTCTGTAAACAGGAGAGTGCCAGCTCACGTGGACTCCTAGCCTCCAGTCTCCCTACAAAAGCCTGATGCCTGAGTGCTCCAGCTCTGACCATTTCCTCGAGATCCAGAGCTGAACGAATCGCATACATCTCAGGCTCACTGAAATCAGTCCTCCTCATGCCTCTCCACTCTGTGCCTGCTCCTGGGTGTAGAAGCTCCTTCAGGGGAAGGCCACCGTATGCGCCAGCATCTCCTCTCCCTTCCCTGCTTCTGACCTTCAGTCTCAGCCCGTCAGCTCAGCCCTGCATTCCTGCAGAGCTTGCCAGGCAGGCCAGCAGACTCCAATCTCATTCCTGTTCACACGAGTACTCACCGAGATATATGACCTCTCACCTGAAGTTGGAGTAATGCCAAAATGCCTTTGCAGTAACTCTCGAATCTTTTTTGTGCCTTCCCCACTCTGCTGCCAGTCCCTCACAGGTGTTGCTCACATGGCAGACAGCATGTGCAGGGGTTCCTACCTGCCCACTGCCTTCTCCCTCCGGTGTCCTTGCTGGAAACAGACTCCCAGCTCACATATGCCAGTTCCGCCATCTTAAGTCCTTGAGCGAATGGTTCCCCTACCAGAAGAGGCTCATCTTGCCCCCAAAAGTATCCAACCACTGATTTCCCTAGCATTTTATCAGAAGGCAATATGATCCAACAGAAAAAGCTTGAGCTTTGAAATCAGAAGGACTTGTTTCTGAATTGTGGCTCAACATACTAGCTGCATGACTAGGGGTGGGTTACCTATTCTCTGAATGTTTGCTCCCTTATCTATAAAACGGGATAATATCTACCTCCCAGGATTATCATGATAAGTACATTAAATCTATATAAAGTATCAAGAAGAGTTCCTAGGGCACATAGAGAGGCTTAATAAATATAAGTGTCTTTTTCCATGGCTTTCTCAACTGATATTTTTCCTTTCACTTTCTGGGAGATTTTTTTTTTTTATTTATTTGACAGAGAGAGAGCACAAGCAGGGGAAGCAGGAGAGGGAGAAGCAGGCTCCTCATTGAGCAGAAAGCCGGATGCGGGGCTCAATCCCACGACCCCGAGATCATGACCTGAGCTGAAGGCAGATGCTTAACCAACTGAGCCATCCAGGCACCCCCACTTTCTGGCAGAATTATCTGCAACACCCTTTCCTCTCCATGGCTGGTTGGTAGGCTGCAGGAGGACAAGTCTTTGTGGGACTTCTTGTTGCATTCTCCACAGCATCAGCATAACCCCACCCCCAAGACACAGAAGGTGATATACACAGATTTCGTGAATGAATGACAGCAGGATTATATTATCCTTGCCAACACGAGTCACAGGAATCACTGAGTAAGAGAACTGGAAAGGACCTTAGAAATAAATCACTAACTCAATTTCATTTTATAGTTGCAGAAACTACAGAACCCAGAGAAGTTAAATGACTTGCCTCCGGTTGGCATGCATGTAAACAGTGGCAGACTCTGAGCTCCGGCAGTAGATGATGCCAAGAGCATTTCTTAGGAAAATGTTGCCACCCATATAACTTATACCACTTGGGGAAACATCCGCAGGAGATAAACAACTTGTAATCTGACAACACATCTGTAGTGTCTCAGTGCCTGCCGTGACACAGTAGATTAAACAAGGAAACAGAGCTGGCTTTTAGTCATCTTTCAGCCTTCTCATCTTAAACAAGAGAAGTATATCTCTGTGTTTCTTCTTTGGTAAGAATGTGCCATCAGAAGGCATGGATGGTGGAGGTGAGTGGGGAGGTGAAGGCAGTGTCCAGCTCCCTCCCTCTGACTGGCACTGCCACGCTGCCCCTCCTTCTGTTGGCTGTCCACTCCTGTAGGGACCCTTCCTCCTCTAGTCCTGCCTCCAAAAGGCTATTTCCTCACTGCCTGAGCTGACTACTAGCTAATCTCGTAACCCAGCTAAAATGAACATGCCAGTAGGAACTGTTCCCAGATAATGAGATCTGAACTGTGTCCTTCTGCAGAAAGCCCTCCTCTTTGGGTCTACTCTATTAATGGCTGGGTAGGGTTTTCAGGGTAGACTAGAAGGCTAACGTAAATGTGTGGCTGGACTGATGCTCCACCAACCCTGCCTTCTAATGGTGAGCTTGCTTGTGGGTGGAGGATGCTATAAAGGGCTGATTAAACAGTAAGAGTATTTAGTGTTTTATTTACCTACAGATTATACATGTAACAACAGAGGTATGGTATGTCCTTAAAGGATACTTAAGACCTCTGGACTTTCAGGCTCCTTAAATGAGAGGATTATTCGCCTAACTCTGCCTCTCTGTGGTCCCATGATTGTCACAATATACTGTGTTTTTCAGTTTTGCATCTGTTGAAACTTTGATAATGTGAAACACAGCTAAGACCTCAGGTTACAACACAGTGGGTAGGTGGAGAAGTTGGACGCTAGGAAAATAAGCAGATGAGTGTTAGCTCGGGCAGCTCACTTAACCTGAAAGCCTCAGTTTCCTTCTCTGTGAAAGAGGGGATCCTCAATAACACTTTCTCATGATGAGTGATAGGGACATAAAACTTAACAGTCTTGGTAAATCTGTGGTTTTCAATAGGGATGCTCAGCAAAATCACCCATGTGATCTTGAAAAAAAACGTATTCTGATGCGTAGGCAGAACTGGGAACCACTGTTAATGATACTCAACAAATGTGAGGAACTTCTGGAATCTCTAGAGTCATTCATGAACACTTGAATGAAATGATTACATGTTCTGTGAATACTGAAAGATACAAAAGAAATATTCTAATAATTCCAAAGGAGAAAACTACTTGTCCCTTAGAAGTAGAAATCCCACATAAAAATGCTAAATTGCAGGAATAAAGCCTGAAAATTCCCCCTACAGGGATACACAGAATGCTCTGATTTTAAAATTACTGATTCTTCCCTAAATCTGATAAAGAAAATGACTTGCTAAATGTTGTCATAAATACTGCTGCTACAATTTTTACCCAAGTTATAAAATAAACAAAAAAAGCTTCCTGTAAATTAGATATTCTCTATCTTTAATCCAATAATTTTAATCAATATTAGTCTGTGAGTTTTAAATGACTTTCTACTGAACCTCCCCGCCCCCATCAAGTCATTATCAGAAATATTGATTTCACTCCATACATTTAATCTTACAAGTTCAAAAAATATTAGTCTATTAAGTTAACATAAGAAATGTAATTCAGTAGAATTAAACAGCAGAGTGAATTCTCTATAATACCTGGAAATTGGACCTATCTAGGGAAGATTTTTAACATATTAGTGACACTAGCCTTCTCAGTGTCAGCCCTGGAGTGGGTGGGAAAGGAGGTTACAAAGGGGTATAATATAGTACATAGTACTGTGTAAGACCCAAGACCATGCTGCACACAGATGAAACATCACTAAACAAAACCCCAACACCACTTTATAGATTTAAAAAACATCAGTACAAATGTATAGTAACTTAACCCAAATTACATACTTAGTATTGGGGGGCATCAGAATTCAGGTCCCATTCCCCCAGGTCTGGGACTTTTTATAAATGATGTCACTCTGACAGGATGGCTGGTTGGATGGATGCAGGTTAGAAAGAGTGAGATGGAAACACGGATTCTTTTCTGTTTAGAATCACTGACTTGCCTGCACTGCCTACCGTTGATTGATTGCTAACAACACTACAGAAACACAGGTTTTCAGACTCTGACTTTACTAGGCTAATAATTAATTTCTCAGCTACTGAGATCACATATAGAATGGAAGTTCTTGATGCTGGTAAATTCTATCATTTTTTAATAACTGAGTCTCAACAGCTGTGTGTACGTGTGCTTGGTGGGGTGGGAGTGGGGAGCCATACATACACATATCCTTTAGTGATCATGCACTTCTGTATCAAGATGTTGTGAAACCAATCAGAGAACTGGGATTCTAATACTGATTCTATCTGATGTGTTAGGCCTGTTTTCTCAGCAGCAAAAAGTGGATAATAGCCTCTTCTAGTTTCTCTGAAGATTAAAATGATAATGAATGGGACAGCGCTTAGAAAAGTCTAAAGCATTAAACAAAGCAAAGCAGACATTTTGTTATGTTATAGCTTGTGTTCACACCATACACACACACACACACACACACACACACACACACACGTATGTTATACTTTGCATGTGTCCCAAAGCATTATACATGTTCCCTGTGAAGTATTTGTTGGTGCATATGGTTAAGAAAAGGGGGCAGACAGAGAAGTCTTGAGAGATCTTTGGAAGCAGGTGGGACAAATCAGATGTTCTCAGTTCTCATTTCACATGGAGTTCTCCAGAGGTAACCAAACAGGTTTGTTTGAAACGCAGTCAGCCTGCGTCTGGCAGCAGAAAGAGTAAACAGTGGGGGGTGGGGGTGGGAAAGCAAAGAAGGGGCAGCAAAGCAAGGGGAAAGTTCAACTCTGGGAGCTGTCACTACATCCTGAAGGACCTCCAGTCTTGCTGAGACAGGATGGGTGAACTGCTGGGGATCTTTGCTGAGCTGCCCCATTTCTCCAGGTGTTATTAGAATAAACCCCCATCTCAGATCTGTTCTATGCAACTGGCACTTCTAAACCTCCTATTATCTGTTTTGTACAAACAGAAAAAGCCCAACACCAGGAGATATTCTGGGTCTCCTTAGGGAGAGAAATCTTGACTGCTGCAGGGCCATCCTGACTTCCCAGAAGTAGCCCCGCAGCTGCTCGAAAACCTCTTAAGGATTTCAAATCACAACACAGATCGAGGTAATATCACAAGACCCTAACCTCCCATGGCAGCCCAATTCCACCTTGTTGAAAGAAAAAGAGGAAACACTCTGCCAGCATTTTGAATTTTGTCTTGTGAATAACAGTAATGCTCAGTCTTCTTCTGGAATAATCCCCTTGAATTCAGATAAACAGCACAGAATGGCAAGTTCAAGTTCAGAGTTTGTGACTTTTACAAAAACAGAGAAAAGTATCCTTCTATTTTCTGGAAATCATAAGGATATCTGCTCATTTATAAACAGATACTGAGTGAAAGCCCACAACATGGAGAAGTATTTTACCCTAAATCACCAAGAATAACCTGGCATGGCAAAAGTTACCATTTAATGCCTACCCTTTATGACTGGTAACTTCACTTAAATAGTTAGGGATGCTTGGGTGGCTCAGTTGGCTAAGTGTCTGCCTTTAGTTCAGGTCATGATCCCAGGATCCTGGGATTGAGTCCTGCCTGCATTGGGCTGCTTGCTCACCAGTGAGCCTTCTTCTCCCTCTGCTTGCCGCTCCCTCTGCCTGTGCTCTCTCTCTCTGACAAATAAATAAATAAAATCCTTAAGACAAAACAAACATTTAAGTGAATAAAGACGTAGGTATCTGCTAAGGACTATGACGCAGTATTCTGGTAATTAGTACTTTATTACCAGGCTCAGGCTGCAATTTCTCTAACACATGAAGGTAGAGATACACAGCAACTGTTTCTCACATGATTAGATATTCACAGCCAGTTAACAATATAAAATGTTCCTGGTATGGGCTCTGCAAATAGAAAGCAACTAAATGGTATCTAAAGTAAAAAAAAAAAAAAGGAGTACTGAAATTTTACATTTACAACATTATGTTTTAACTAAAGGAGAAATCCTGCAGCTTGATTTAAAATAGAAACAACACAGCGAAATTCCCAGAGGTGGCATTTAGCAGTGAGATCTGGTTTTCATTTCACCTGGCTTAATAATGAAAACATGAAGGATGGCTCCCGATTTCTCCCAGATCAACATATTAATCCATTTAAAGAAATACCACAGGTTGTTGTCCCTCCTTTTCTTTAGAAGGCCGATTTAGTTTGCTCTTGGTTAAAATTGAATGTAGCTCTCAACTGCAACAGTGCCCCAGCCTGAGCGCTGTAACGTGAGCTGGATTTCAAGCAAGCCTGTGGGCTAAGCCTGCACTGAGGGCTCCGTCAGCAGCCCCTGTCGCCATTCGTGGCATCGGAGGAAAAGGGAATATGGGCCTTTGAACAAGAGTGTCAGCACTAAACTCCAAGGCGACAGCACCACAAAGCACGGTCCGCTCTGTTGACTACTGGGACAGAATCAGAGAGAAAGGAAACGCAGAAGGAAGAAAAATGGTGCCCATTCCCCCAAAGTTTTATATATACGTGTGTTGGGTGTTATGCGATCGTGATTGTGTTCTTGTCTGTGTGCACGCACGTGCACATTTTATATGTACATACATACATGTACGCACAGATGTATTTATTCATGTACGTAGTCACAGACACAGTATTTGTACAGAGTAGGAGTACTTAATCAGTATTTCAAAGTATTTCAAGCACAAGCAAATACGGGCAGGAAAACCTCTGGCTGGTATTCTCGGCAATGAAAACTGACCCTGAGCATAATGTCATAGGGCACCTTTAATAACAATATTGTTTTCCAAAGCGCTGCCATGGAGTGAGACAAGCTGGCTCTATGGAGGGGTCTTTCCTCTGGGTCCAGCTCTTGAGGTTACACCGGTTGATAAGAAATCTAAATGATCATTGCCACTGCCTTTTCTCGGTTGGAAGAGGGTCAAAGCTGGAAGAAGCAAAGCTTTCTAGAGGCATCATTCCCATCTGTCTGAGTGGGAATTTTTTAAAGGTCCATAATTATAGTGGAGTGTGGGTGGGAAGAAGGCTGTAGTACCCTCCTCGTGTAGGCAGGTTCAGAATGCTGCACTCAGCTGGGCCACACTGGGAAGTGGGGAGCACACAGGTTCTAATGCCACTGCATGGGGCAGTCACGGGAGTTTTCAACAGGTCTCTGTCCAAGCAAGAGCTGCACTGGAAACAGCAAGGCTGACAGCAAGTGTCCTAACCACCCCGGGTGACAGGCCAAGCAGGCAGGTCAGTGTGTGGTCTGGAGAGACGTGTGGGCCCGAGACCCATAGTTAGGTAGTCAGCCACTCTGGTCGTCCCTGAAGAGGGTGAAGGTGAATGGGGGTGGGGAGAGGGCAGACCATAGTAATGCAGGGAGACAAGGAGACCGGTGAAGAAAGGAGCCCACAGAGGGGACTGCCTAATGGTGGGAGAGAAGCCAGGAGAGTGGGGACATTCTGAAAACCAGGGCAAGAGAGTTTTTAAGAGAAACAGGTCACAATGGTTGAAAGTCAAGACAGATCACGGGAAGTAAAGGATGAAATTTATTATTTTATTATATTTAATTCGTTGTATTTACAATAGAGAGGTCAGTGAGGGTAGCATTGGAGCTAAAACGTTTTCAATGGCTCCTCAGTGCCTATTAACCCACCTCAAGGTCTCTCTCTCTTTTTTTTTTTTAAGATTTTATTTATTTGACAGAGGACACAAGTAGTCAGAGAGGCAGGCAGAGAGAGAGGAGGAAGCAGGCTCCCTGCTGAGCAGAGCGCCCGATGTGGGGCTCGATCCCACAACCCTGGCATCATGACCTGAGCCAAAGGCAGAGGCTTTAAGCCACTGAGCCACCCAGGTGCCCCTCAGGGTCTCTCTCTTAAAGCAAAGCTGTCCTCCAGGTCTCTAACTGGCAATCATACCTTAGGTCTTAGGTCTTCCCATCATTACATTTTGTTCAAGAATTTTCCTTAAAATTCACACCAATCTTATCAACCTCAAATCACACCTCTGCTGTGAAGTTTTATGGGACCACCTCAGTTCAAAAGTTCTTGCTATTTTCTTTATAACCTAAAAGCATTTATCTTAATATTTGACAGGGTGACTATGTTAACCTAGCCATGCTCATTCAGCATGTGTCTCAGAATCTGCTTTTCCTGATGCTCATTTATTTCCCCACATCCTCATTTACCCCTTCTCCTTGGCTTTCTCCTTCTAAGCCATCATCTTTCCCTGGAATGTTCTTTCTATTTTGTGTTTTTTGTCTGCCGAAATCCCTCCTTTTTTGAGAGCGAGCGAGCATATGCAGGAGTGGGAAGTGGGCAGAGGGAGACAGAGAATTTTAAGCAGATCCCCTGCCGAGCCGGGGCCTGACCCAGGGCTCCATCTCACAATTCTGAGTTCATGACCTGAGCAGAAATCAAGAGTGGGATGCTTAACTGACTGACCCATCCAGGCGCCCCCTGAAAGCCCCTTTCTTAAACTTCAGCATGGTTGAAGTGATCAGAAAGGATCCTTTGTTTCTTTGGAATGCTTTAGCTGAATGACTACTCTTTCTGCAACTCAGAACAGTAAATGGTATTTAATTTCGGGTGTGTCCACTTATGAATGTAATTTCCCCTCCCTCCCAATTGGACCTGAGCTCCTGAAGAGGTAGCACACTAGGCATTTCAGCACCTGACAGATCTGGGTCCCACCCTCTCGGATTGGTGAGTAGGTTCCTTGAATCTCCAGTTCTTCAAATGAAAAATGGAGGCCAAGATGCTGCCTTCGCAGGTGTGAGCGGCATTCCGCTCCATGCCTGAGGTCAGTGGCAATCCCTGATGAGTACATACACTCCTTCCCTTTTTCCTTTCCTTCCTGTCTCCCAGGCAACTGGACCATAAATTAACAGAGATGAAAATGCTCCCCAAAACTATATGGAGCAAAGGACTTAGATCAGAAAAATGGGATTCCAGTAATGGATGCATCCTGTATTCGTAATACAGAAAGTCACAGTCTAACTTCTCTGGACTTTGGCTTTCCTTTTCTCAGACAAATGAAAAATAATAGTACTGGTCCTGTCCAACCTACTGAAAATGCTGAGAATCTGCATGGGATAATACATATTACATATGTAAAACTACAAGAAATTGCTAAATTATTGAGTTACCACAATATTCCAAATTATGGTTCAGAGTATAGAAATTTAGGTCTTTTATTATATAACAATATCCTCATCTAATAAAGGAAAAACCATGTTAAGAATAAGAATCAGATTAAGGGTTGTAGGTTAAGATTTTATCTCCCATTTGCCCATTGGTTGGTAGAAGACATGGGTAAAGCAACAGAAGAAATATAAAAAAAAACTACTAGCTAAATAATAAATTAGTAGGATTTACCTTTAAAGTTTTCCTTTATTTACCTTTAGACTTTTCTACTGCATTTCTTCAAACTGCTGTATATAACCCATTTCCCCCCCACATCTCACAACCTTAAATAGATTATCAGATGAGTATAAAATAACCTTTGTGGTCAGCATTTGGAATAACTTAGGAAATCAATTAAAGCAGTACAAATACTAAATATTAAAATATAGTGCATCAATTATTTTTGGTTACTGAAGAGGAAAGTAAATAAGATATTAATCATGTAAGAGAGCAGCTACAAGAGGCCGTATGAATTATGTAAAAATTCTAGTGATGTATTTTCATTACAGTATATCTGTATTCACAATGGCATTTAAAAAATAAAAATTTAAACAGCCACTACCACCACGTTTCTCTTTGGAAGGAGCTGCCAGGGCTTTGTGCTTTCACGGTCCTGAGACATTTGAGTTACAATCATGAATTCTTAATCACTGTGGTGGGGCCGAGGAGAAGGCAAGAGGGAGGAGGGCCGGATGTACCAGCCATCTAGGCCTTTCTTGTCTGCAATAGCTTCTTCTGCTGAGCTAGCTCTGTGTGCTCATTATCTTCAGTGAGGTGCTCACGGGGTAATTAGGAAGGGAGGGAAATCTCTGTCTGTAGGAAATCTCAGCATCTTCTTGGAAAGAGAGTTTAACCACTTCCTATTAGGCATCCCCAGGATTCATAACCCTGGAGAAGAACCCTAAAAAGAAGAGGTCTCCCTCCTTCCCAATCAAGCCAAAACACAAATGATGCAGTCCAACACAGTAGCTCTTTGGGGGCAATCAAAGGAGTATTTCAGTTTTAACTGTGCCCCGGACTCAAGCACCAGCAGGGGTCACGACCTTACAGGCACATCAGAATCACCTGGGGAGCTTTTTAAAACTCCCAGGGTCCAGAATGCAACCAGAACCCCAGGTATCAGCAAGTTTTCAGAGTCCTTCAGGTGATTCTAAATTAGTATGTAGTGGGGCAGAACGCTTTAACCGGGTGAAGTTCACACCTATTTCATTTACCTAAAAAAAAAAAAATAAATAAATCTTCCGCTTGGAACAGTTTCCAAGCAGAGAACATAACAGGCCTCTGCACCCTTCATCTATCCCTGCCATTTAAGTGTCCCTTCATTATTTCCCTAAAGATGACACTTGTGAGCAGCAGTAGTGAACTTGATGCGGCTCTGGTTCAGGGAGGAGAGGTCCACAGCTCAAAGACCGGACTGGGTTTGGGGGGGGGAGGGCATGGAGAGGGAGGAGGTAGAGGATGAAGCAGGCGGCAGAGGAGATCTGTTTGCTCACATTTCATGGTAATGGAAAAGCCAATTTTTTTTAGGGTTATAAGTATGTGTGAAACCATCTGGTGTTTCCTGCTGTTGCATCCTTTAGATTTTGCATGTTTATATGTCCATGGCATGAAAACATCATGAACCTAAAATGGTAATATTTAAAGGACATCATGTTTTATTGTAATTATACATATTATTGATGTTTCCTAGGCATGCTGTTTTAGAGTGTCAGTAGTAAAGAAGTAGCTGAAGTATATCTCCTCTTGTTAAAAGTAAGGAGAAAAGGAAAAAAACAAAACAAAACCCAAAGGAATCCCCCCCCTCATGTTAATTGGCCATCTGGATATCACCTTTTGTGAGTATTCATATTTTTTACCCATTTTTTAGAAGCTGATGTCACTCTTTAAAAAAAAAACTGATTTTAGGAGTTTAGAGTTTAAACAAATATATTCTGGATGTGGATCTTTTTTCAGACATTTTCACCCATTCTGTTTTTTCATTCTCTTAATAATGGTGCTCTTGGCATCACAATTTTAACATGGCCCAATGTATTAACTTTTTTCTTTTATGGTTCACAGTTTTTGTGTCCTGTTTAAGAAACATTTGTGTACTTCAAGGCAATAAGGTTTTCTTTTGTTTTCCTCTAAAACACACATCCACACACTTACTTTTCCTACTTTAATCTATAATCCACTTTTTTGCATGAAATGAGGAAAAGGCTAAGATTCTTTTCCTTCCAAACAGCTATCCAATTGGCTGAACACCATTCACTGAAAAGGATATCCCTTTCCCACTGCACTGCAGTGTCATCCTTGCCATAAATCAGGTGACGGTATAGAATTGGGTCTCTTTCTGGACTGTATTCTTTCCATTGATCAGTTAGTCTAGCCTTGCACCAGTAAAGCAATCTTAGTTACCAAAGCTTCTGAATAGGTTTTATATACAATAGTGGGAGTATTCTAGGTTTCTTCTTCTTTTTTTCCCCCCCAAGATTTTATTTATTTGACAGACAGAGATCATAAGTAGGCAGAGGAGCAGGCAGAGAGAGGGGGAAGCAGGCTCTCTGCTGAGCAGAGAGCCCGATGCGGGGCTCAATCCCAGGACCCTGGTATAATGACCTGAGCTGAAGGCAGAGGCTTAACCCACTGAGCCACCCAGACGCCTCTGGGTTTCTTCTTTAAGAATTCCTTGGCTAGGGACGCCTGGGTGGCTCAGGTGGTTAAGCAGCTGCCTTCGGCTCAGGTCATGATCCCAGCGTCCTGGGATCGAGTCCCACATCGGGCTCCTTGCTCAGCAGGGAGCCTGCTTCTGCCTCTGCCTCTGCCTGCCACTCTGTCTGCCTGTGCTCTCTCTCTCTCTCTCTGACAAATAAATAAAGAAAAAAAAATTAAAAACAAAAAAAGAATTCCTTGGCTAGCCTTGGTCCTTTGTATATCCATGTGAATTTTTTTTTAAAAGATTTTATTTGCTTATTTAATTAGGAGAGAGAGAAAGAGAGAAAACAAGCAAGGGGTGCGGAAGGCAGAGGTAGAGGGAGAAGCACATTTCCTGCTGAGCAGGGAGCCCGCTGTGGGACTTGATCCCAGGACCTTGGGATCAATACCTGAGCCGAAAGCAGAAGCTTAACCCACTGAAGCACCCAGACAGCCCTTCAACTGCTAGTAATTTAAGTGGGATTGTATTATATCTATAAAATCAACCTGGGGAGCATGGACAACTTTATAACGGGTGTTCTAATCTCTGAACATGAAATATCCCTCCATGTACAAATACATGAAAAGTGGCTCATCTTCTGAGTTATTAGAAAAATCAAAATTAAAACCACCATATATTCCCTAGACTGGTTAAAATGAAAAAAGACAGAAAACACCAAGTATTACAAAGAATGTGGAGTAACTGGAATATATATTGCTCATGGGAATGAGATCTGGGACATCTATTTTGGGAAACTGCTTGGCATTATCTTCTAAAGTGGAACAGATGCAAAACCTATGACCTAGCAGTTCCATTCCTAGAATGACCATTCACTAAAAGGTAAGTACCAGAATATATATACTGGCACCGTTCAGCGCGAAACTGGAAACGACCCAAATACCTGCCAGTGGTAGAAAGGGTAAGTAACTGTAGTGGCGTATTCACACAGCGAAAGAACAGAAAGCTCTGAGGACGAACCTTCTACACCAGCACGAAATAAGACGGACAAAATTCCGACAATACTGAGGAATCGCCGGTTCCATTCGTAGAAAGCATGACAACAGGAGAACCAGTCTGTGGGATAAATCCCAACAGCGGATGTCCTTGGTGGGGTACAGTGGTGGGGAAATACAAAGGCTTCTGGAGTGTAGATAATGTTCTCTTCATTGATTTGGGCTCTGAGGACACGATACCTTCAATTTACAAAAAGACAATGAGCTATACTCTTAATGACAGTGCACTGTTTATATATTTTAACAAAAAGTGTTTTTTATTTTTTTAAAAGATTGTATTATTTATTTGACAGAGAGAGAGAGGAGGAAGCAGGCTCCCCGCTGAGCAGAGAGCTCGTGGGGCTTGATCCCAGGACCCTGAGATCATGACTTGAGCTGAAGGCAGAGGCTTTAACCCACTGAGCCATCCAGGTCCCCACCAAAAGTGTTTTTAAAGGAATTCATAATTGGGTTTTCCATTGAAAAAACGATTCACTTTTAAACAATTTCCTAGCCCCATCTGCCCCGCCCCGCTCCGAGGGCATTTATATGACCAATAACCTAAAGGGAATTTTCTTTTCTTTTTTTTATTCTTAAAAACAAAAGAGACAAAACCAGAATAAAAAAAAGTGGGGGGGGGAAACTATGCTCTGCAGGAGTTCCCCCAGTTGGAAATGAGTTTAAATGCAGTGCTTTTGGGAATTCTATCATTCAACTAAGCATGTTGAACTCTTTGTGAGAATCTAATTAGAAGCATTTTCTTTACCTTCTTTAAGATGAGAAAATGGAGAAATGAAGGACAGAAGACACGGCTAGTTTTAATGAGTTTGTCTTAATTCCTCATTCAGATCATTACTTATTATCCCTGCCTGTTAGAGTGATTAGCAATAGCTTTAGCCTGGACACAAGTGTATGTCTGTGTTTATTTTTCCATGAGTGGCCTCTGTAATGGTCTCTTTACCCATCTTTTGTAGATCTGTTACGCTGACATCCAGTTGTCCTAATGTGTTTTTCTCTAGCTTTGTGTTGATACTAATCAGTGGATGCAATTACAGAATCCCAGGGAATTCATTTTTTAGATGTGACACAACATAATTTCCCCCAAACTTGGCAACGAATGCTAGCTTACTTTCTTCTAGTCTATTTCTAGGAAACAGGTTACTGAGATTTGAGCCTTACATTTCTATAATCCACTAAATGAAAAGTGTAGAGTGAAACCAAGAATTACAAAGCTGAGACTGTTTAACAAAACCAGTAAAGGGAAAGGCTAGGAGGACAATTTTTAAAAATTATAAGTATAATACAATTATAATTCATGTTTTAATAGAAATACCAAAAAATGATTATAGTGAGAAAAAAAAAATCTCACTCAGTAGTGAATAACAAGTGCTATGAAAGTGCTATCTGAAGAACAGTTTGTTCTCTGTTTGTATCCACCCCAGCACTGGTCATACATGAAAAAAATAAGGATTTTTAAGGGACACATTATAATATCACCAAACAGATTTGTGGTAGTGTTGAGAGCTGTCTGTGGAAAACTTTTTTTTTTTTTTTAATATCCCAAACCATTTCTTTCTTTCTTTTTTTAAATTTTATTTTATTTTTTCAGTGTTCCAAGATGGAAAAACTTTTTTTTTAAAAATTTTAAAAATTTATTTATTTGTCAGAGAGGGAGGGAGAGCGAGCGAGCGAGCACAGGCAGATAGAGTGGCAGGCAGAGGCAGAAGGAGAAGCAGGCTCCCTGCCGAGCAAGGAGCCAGATGCGGGACTCGATCCCAGGACGCTGGGATCATGACCCGAGCCGATGGCAGCCGCTTAACCAACTGAGCCACCCAGGTGTCCGAGATGGAAAAACTTCTTAAAACCACCTTAAATACTGCACGTTTTCGTTTAAAAAGCTTAGAAGCTCCCCAATATCATCATCTACACGGTGTGGAGCTGAGAGGGTGACAGTTGTTTCAAAAAGCCACACCATGTGATTATGGAGCCCAGTCTATGCTGAATATACCATGCAGACATTCTTCATTTTTTCCCAGGGTTTTCTTATTGCCTGTGTTGATTCTGGGGGGTGAGGTAGGAAGTGGAGTAGAAAATGATGTTATATCTGAGCCGTTTCCCACTTGTCCCTAATTTGTTCCAGGATATCTGTCAGAGAGTAGAATGGAGAAAAACAAGTTCTCCGAGCCCGTAAGTGACCCATATTGGGATGAACACCCCATCAGCATAAGCACAGGTAAAACAAAACTGGCTTTAGCTTCCTATGCTTATTTTTGGACTTACGAGGAAAGTAATAAGTAGGTGGCTTAGAGTGAAGAGGAATAAAATACCAGTTTTTAAGAGCTCACTTGGATGAATGAATTATTGAGAACTGGGACCATTTGTTCTTGAGTGAGTATAAACTGAATTTATTTTGAGAGTCTGAGAATTATCCTTGGATACAATTTGTTATATTCAATGGAGGCAACCCCCCCAAAACTCTAACCACTCCCACCCTACCCCTCCCAAACACCCAAACCGAACAGAGCACAAAAACTCTGTCGTTGGAACAGCTGGCTTTACAAGGAGAAAGGGAAGGGTCATCCATTTACAGAGTGCCTTGTACATACACGTTCCTCTCCATTCTTACCTGTGCATAAATCATCAGAGTGAAGCGTGAGGAATAAGTAGAATCCATAGTTGGAAGCAGCCCAGTATGTAAGTATAAAACTGATTAACTCATAAAAATCATTTTACTATGGCATCCTGTCCCCAAAAGCTGTATCATTAGAATTTGACAAGGCGCATGGTCTATTCTGGGGACATGATTATTTCAGGATGGTACCGTAAGCAGATACATGATCACTGGCATTGAAACCTTTGTGGTAATTTAAAAAAAAAAAAAAAAAAGATCTTGGCAAAGCCAGAGAAGCAGTTTTTGAGGAGGGTCATTTCAGAAATGGTGGACCAAAACAAACTATTTGAAGATGTCATAAATACGCACAGGTATGCCTTGACTTATTCAATAGACATATCCCAATTACTCTGCTTTCAAAACTGTAAGTCTATTTTAAATAAACTAGAAACAATTAAGCTTGATTACAAAAACCACAGAGACTCTTTTCTGAATAAAGGCAAAGAAGCCTTTGGTGTGTGTGTAAATTATTGTTTTGCGGCACTAGACCCCTCACCCCCAACAAGGTGTGCCTACTTCTGTCACAACCTTTCGGGAGTCCCCCATAGTCTGAAAGATCAATTCTAACTTTGCTCTCACTCCCCAGACAGTCCATGCCTGGGCTTCAACTCTTACTCATTTGTCATAGACCCCTCTACCTATCAGTCAAAACATCTTCAATAAGTAAAATCTTAAATTTGTCTTTGTTGTTGTAAGAGTAATACATGCACGGAAGGGCATTAAAAAAAATAAAAAAATAAAAAATAAAAAAATAAAAAATGCTTCCTTCTCTCTGTCCCTCTGGCCCCCGTCCCCAAAGATAATCACTGCTAACAGCTTCTTACGTCAGAAAAAGTCTCATATTATGACTACACAAACGCACAGAAACACAACCACTGATCCAAAGTTCACTTTTGCTCCTTCACAGACTTGTTCCCCCACATTCTGCTCTGTGCTATCTCTTCCCCTATTAATTCCTATAACATTAATAAGTACCCTGTCATGTACTGACCTCTTTCTATTTCTCAACTCGCTTCATCTCCTTTTGCCTTTTTAACAATATATCCTTATTTATCTGTAAGAGCACTTAGGATGGTGCGGGGCATACGATGTAAGTTATAAAAATACCCGTCTGATGAGTGACTTTACATTCTGAATTGTAAGTACAATTCGCCTTCCTTTTTCTGCTGTCATGGAAGAGGCTGTTCACACACAATGCCGAGTCAGGTATTTCTTAATGGCCTACTCTTTGCTGGGAGGAAGCGCCTGTTTATTTGGGTTATTAGTAGCTGGGCTCTGATCCAGAAATCCACTTCTGGAGAAATAGATCGCATTTTATTTTTAGCTATGAATGGGGTATACATTTTGTTTGCTTATTTAAAATAGCTGGCTGCTCTGATAAAATAAAGCTATGGACAGAAAATAATAGATCTTTGTTTCTTATATCGTATTATTGGGAAACAAAGGAAAAAAACACACTTTGTATCAGAAAACAAGGAGGTGCTCAAAGACTAACCGGGCCACGTCAAAGGGACACAGAAACTGCACAGAAAAAGCTCTCACTGGTAAATGTGGGACAGTGTGGGCATCAAAGGAACAATGATGGCAATGGACTACACTTTGAACAGACAATACATTTCTAGTGATATTCAAAAAAATAGGGGAATAAGAGTTAGGGAGGAAAGAGAAAGCTCTTCTGTACAAAATGCCAGCAAGCTGGAAAATCACCTTTTGCAACCACTCGTGTAATAATTAATTCAGGCAAGGGTCATCACCAATGGATGCTAAAACCTGGATGAAAAGTTGCTGCAGAACAGATTATTCACAGATTATTATTCTTAAATATCACTTATTAATTATAGGGTAAAAGGCAGATCTCAAGCAAATGAGCAAACAGAGCATCCCCAATAAACACGGTGCCTCCTGACGTGACAAAATGAGAACCACCCATCACTCATGTAGTATCGTGTCAGAATATTTTACCTGAATCTAAGGACAATGAGGTAAGTCCGTGTGGCAGGACATTATTCAAGACAACTGGCCGGGACTCTCCAAAACTGAAATCTCACAGAAGACACAAAAAAAGGGTGAGGAGAAGGCTGAGGAGAGGAGCTGGTGGTCCAGATTTAAGGAGACAAAAGGAACAGGGTGGCCAGTGGGTGGACCCTTTATTGGATCCTGATGGGAGCCGGGAGAGGAAAAAGGATGATGGGGGAATATGGTGAAATTTGTACTGGATTGTATTTTACGCTAATGGATAATATTACTGCATCACCGGTAACTGTCCTGGATGTAATATTGGTCTCTTGGCTCTGTGGGAGAACATGCTTGTTCTTAGGAGACACATGCTGAAAAACTGAGGAGCAGGGTGTCATCAGCTGTGCAAGTTACTTTCACGGGACTCAGGAAAACAGAGAGAGAATCACCATGATGGTGACAGGGAAAGGGGGAGGAGAGCAAGAGAGCAAGAGGGTGGGCAAGTCAGTGAGAGGGAGTAAATGTGGCTAATGCTAACAACTGGGGCGAAGGGTATATGGGTTATTACTGTATTATTTACAAAAATTTTTTTTTAGATTTTGAAGAATTTCAACATAAATAGGAGAAAAATCAGACCAACATATTTTCGGCTCTTTCTTGCCTGAGCAACAAACCTTACCACCTAGATGACAGCAGTTAGGTCTGTTAGGTCTGGTCAGTTTGGGAATCAAAGCAGAGATAAAACTGGTCAGTTTTTAAAAGGGCACAAGGAGCCAGCTGACACACTGTAAAAGGTATGAGCAAAGCTTGTCGGATGGGGCACATGAGAGCATCTCCAAGCAGGTGCCTCTTTTAAAAACAGAGACTTAACGGTGGCACTGTTAATGGCATGGCCAGCAGTATAACTTGGTACGTGGCACAGAGCAGATAACCAACCACTGACTGGTGAAGGTCCCTGGGTATCAAGTAGGAGAATTCTCAAATATGGAATCTGCAAATAAAGAGGATCAGCTCTATGAGAAACATATACCTATCTTCATTCCTACACACTACAACATATTCTCCCTGAAGATTAAAACCTCTTTTGCAGCCTTGAAAGTGCTTCCTGTCTAGGGTTGTGATGCTGATTTATTTGCCTGCCTTTTCCCAATGGTGTCTCTCAGTATTCTGTAAGCCCCGTAGGAAACAAACCCAGTTCTATTTTATCTTGTCACCCTGCACTCTGCGTCTGTTGTGTGACTTCTACTAGAGTGCAGGCAGAAGAGATGACCTGTGTGATGCTTCTGGATAATATTAACATTTAGATCAGCGGACTGAGTGCTGGAGGAGGTCATCAAGAGGACGTGGCCACCAGGTGACCTGTGAGCTGGACCCTGGCAATCAGAGGCACCTCACCTCCTCCCCTGTCCTCGGAATGTGTGTTTTGCCCACTGTTTCCACAGTGGGAGCGGATTTCAAGGACATCACCTTGAGAAAACAAAGTATTTTTGAGGCTATCTATATGGTATGTGACTGAATCCAGTTCAGGCCTCTATATAAACTTTGAAGATTCTGGCAGGCAGGAAGGTACAAAGATCTATTTCTCTGTGGCCACTCAAGATAAGCCCTGTAAGTAAATCTCTTGCTTATTAAACACACCACCTACCAATCTGGAGCAGTCTGCCTCTTCCTTTGGTCTCTCCCTGCCCTTCGTGTACAGGGGCCAGTTCATGAAGCAACACTGAACAAAACAGACTGCCTTCCTTAATGTGGGTGGGCCTTATCGAATCAGTTGAAGAACAAAAAGACTGACCCTCTCCTTAGTAAGACAGAATGCTTCTTGCCCAATAGTCTTAAAAGGAGTATCGGCTTCTATTCTGCTTTTGGATTAAAACTGACAAAAAAGACTCTTCCTGGGTCTTGAACCTACTGCCCTTTAGACTGGAACTAAACCATCAGCTCTCCTGGGTCTCCAGCCGACTCACCCTGCAGATCTTGGAACTTGCCAGCCTCCATAATCGTGAGCCAACTCCTTGTGACAAATCTCTCTCCCTTTCTCCCTCTCCCTTCTCATTCTATACACTAAATATCCTCTCGGCTCTGTTTTTGTGGAGATCCCTGATTGATACTTTGGGCCAGGAAAAGCTGAGGCTCAATCTAAAAAGTTTCCCCCACAAGTGACTGGAAGAAGAGCGGTATGATTAACAAAAATTTGGATGCGAGGAGGTGGAACACATTTAGAGAAAGAAATGATGAGTCTAGCTTTGGTCATGCCAAATGGGACAGTGAGATAGTCAGTTGGATAAATCCTGCAAGCAGGAAAAATGGATGAACAGATGGGGCAAAGTGAAGCATGTGAACATCACATCCTATATGTTTAAAATGGTCTCCCCCAAATGCCTCAAATAAATCTTTGATAGCCGTCTGCCAAAGGAAATCTAGAGTAGTAGGGGCAGTCTATCTTTCTTCAAAATGATTTCATTCTTGATTTCAGTACTATTTTATAGCAGTCCAGTATAAAATAGACTATACATGGAAGAGCATAAAATATTTATTAGATTGGAACTGAAACAATAAATTAACTTCATTCTTAACTGGTTATAAAAGTGGTAATAATTAAAAACAAAAAAAACTAAGAAGTACCTGTAAGCCAGAGACTGACGGACCGTTGGCTTTGTACACACATGTGCATTTTTCTAGGGGACCATCCAAAGCTTTTTCAGATTCACAGAGGTTCTGTGACCGAAGAAGGAATTAAATGTGAAATGGCTTTTCTCACTTTGTTCCTTTAAATATGGCCACATGAATGGCAAGAGTTCATCTCATCTCACAGCACAGGAGCAACACAGTAGTAGAGTATTAAAAACACCTTCTCTTCCCAAATTGGGCATATATAAAATCTCCATATGTTGGGCATAAATTTTGACCTCTCAAGTCTATTTCCAGTTATCTATCCTAAAGGACGAGCTAGATAAGTGAACAAAGATACATCAGTCACAAGGATGTTCGCTAGGGCATTGTTTAAAAAGTGGCACACAGGGGCGCCTGGGTAGCTCAGTGGGTTAAGCCTCTGCCTTCGGCTCAGGTCATGATCTCAGGGTCCTGGGATCAAGCCCCTGCATCAGGCTCTCTGCTCAGCGGGGAGCCTGTTTCCCCCTCTCTCTGCCTGCCTCTCTGCCTACTTGTGATCTATCTCTGTCAAATAAATAAATAAATACATAAAATCTTTAAAAAAAAGTGGCACACATCTACAGGTCTAACAACAGGAGATTAGCAAAATAAATGAGGTTAGTACACTCGGTGGCACCTATGTGTACATTTAAAAATGAGGATGTATGAGTATTTCTACTGACTTGAAAACTTAATTTTAATTAGGAAATCGCAATGTTATACATGATTAGTAGGATTCCACTTAATGAAAAAATATACCTTCATATATTATCTATCTGCAGAAGTCACAGTCTGGAAAGATGTACATGAACACAATAGTGTTTCATTCAGGACATAAGATTTACAAATGATTTTTCTTTCTCCCCTCAAATATTATTATAGTAACTATAGATTATCCATGTAATAAAAAATACAGTATTTCCCTTGAACCAACCTTCCCAATGGCAACAAACCCACTAATCATTCATCAATGTCATATCTGTCTCCAGCTCCTACCTGCTCTCCTTGTTAGGCGAAGCAGGAAAACACTGCTCCTTGAGAGCCCTCCAACCCTTCAGTGCCTCTGTGTGCAAGTGTGAATCACGAACGCCATCCGGCATCTTGCACTCCGAGGGCTTTTCCCAGTTCGCAGCTGACACCTCTTACTGAGAAAGACATACCAGTGCCACGCAGAAATGAACAATGGGTGGGGTGTCGGAGACAATGAATGCTAAGTGAGAGCCAAGAGTTATTTTTATAATCAGGAATAAATCTGCAAGTTTAAGATTTCCATAGCCGTGATACAGCAATCAAGAGCAGTTGTTATCATTTTGCTGATGCTTGTTAACCAACCGTATACACATTTTTTAAGAGTCCTGGAAGGAAGGCAAGGGGAGGGGTAGGGAAAGAAAAAAAAATTTTTTTGAGAGTCCAAAGTGATGGACTTTTTGTGATGAAAACTCTGCTGGAGCAAAATGTGGAGATTTTATGCCATTGTCAAGGTAGGTGATGAGATCCCCCGCCAACACCACTTTTATCAAACACAGCAGATTTATACAGAATGTTTAAATTGTTTATTATTATTATTTTAGGTTAACAGGGTAAGGAAACAGCGATGAATTGGGGGAAACTGACTCAGAGGTAATCAGTTTCTAGAAGAGAGCACTGTAAATCAGAGCTCCGTCGGAAGAGGCCATAAACCTCACTGTGACACCAACACAGCCATGTGTGAATGACAGGAGGACTGCCTTCTGTCTGTAACTCCAGGTTGTGGACTTCAGGAGAAGCACCGTGAGCTAACCGGCTGCGTTAGGAACTCTAGCCCATGCCCAAAAGGGGCTCTGGAGACCCACTAACTATGTGATTACAGGTCTGCCTGGAAGCCAAAGGTTGGCAGCGGATCTAAAAGTTAACAAGTGAAAACATGTGCTGTAGACCCATGCATTCTAACACGCTGGGAAAGCATGCAGAAACATGGGCTGCCGCCGTGTGGAACAGCGCACGGTCCGAAGAGCAGCAATTTTCAGAGAGCCCAGAGAAAGAAAGAGCTGGGGAAAGAGCAGTAACTGAACGCTCTGAGCGAGAGAGAGCTCAAGAACAATGACCACATGTCCAGTAACAGCCTCCATTCCTCTCAGTTCTGTGCTAGATTCACACAGCTGCCCTGATATGTTTCGCAGAAAGCCCCTCTCCTCAACACAGGCCACCTTGGGATTCTGACATTCTGACCCAGAGGGCGGAAAGTTCCCCTCCGCACGGAGGGGACCGCCAAGTCACTGCACCTGGCCTAAAGCACCTCTTTCATCTCCCAGATACACAGACCTGAAACGTCATGGAAATTGCGGTGCGTGGTTGGCTAAGTTGGAAGGGCGAGCGACTCTTGATCTCCAGGTCGTGAGTTCGAGCCTCACATTGGGTGTAGAGATCACAACAAAACGAAACAAAACTTACCAAAAATCCACTGAAATCATTCTCATGCTCACAAAATCCAAATACTAACGTTCTAAATTCTAAAGGGATTTGTTGAAGAACTTGGGGGACTAAAAGTACTCAAAGTTCACAAACTGGTTGGTTATTCATGGCTTTTTAAAAATGGGCTTTTGAGGGGCGCCTGGGTGGCTCAGTGGGTTAAAGCCTTTGCCTTCGGCTCCGGTCATGATCTCGGGGTCCTGGGATGGAGCCCTGCATCAGGCTCTCTGCTCAGCAGGGAGCCTCCTCCCCCCCCTCCCCGCCCCCGTCTCTCTCTGCCTGCCTCTCTGCCTACTTGTGATCTCTCTGTCAAATAAATAAATAAAATCTTTAAAAAAAGAAAATAGGCTTTTGATAACTTTCAGAAATAATAAATCTGCCCCTTCTCCATATTCGCAGATTATACCAAGGAAACGATATGGTATTATTTCAGTAACCTACGGGGTTAGCGCCTAATTAGTGTTTCACTCCTTAAATGTGAAAAGGTAGGAACAATACCTCCCTAAGTGATGTGGAGCCAAGTTTCACAGCAGCTTCTTTACTGTCAATAAATCCATTTTCTAATTATGTACAAAGACATGTTTGTCTTTGACCCTGATTACATTAAAAATACCAGAAGTATCATTGCTTTAATGTGCATTACAGAAACATGACTCCCTAAGTGAATCTGATCCATTAATAACATCTCTTTAACTACTAATGATTTTTGCAGACATGTAATAAAATATTTTATGGCTGTTTTGAACCATCTGTCCTTCTTTCTCAATATGAATTTGTCAGAGATGTAGTGAAATTTCCTGTGCTTTGTGCCATTAAGTGTTTGTTAGTACCAGCACACAAATTAGACACAGTTGCACTGTCACACATGCTGTGCATGGAGCTAGGCTCTGGGCACTGCTCAAAGAACCAGAACCTTCCGTTTGCAAGATTCCCTTCGGCCACTCCTTGAGCCGGGAAGGGTTCTAACCTATTGCGAAGCAGCACATTCAGGTATGTACCCAAGATGAGCAGAGCTGATCAATCATGAGCTAATCAGTTGCAGAACAAGAACCAGCTGCATTAAAGATGCCACACTTGAGGGGCGCCTGGGTGGCTCAGTGGGTTAAAGCCTCTGCCTTCGGCTCAGGTCATGATCCCAGGGTCCTGGGATCGAGCCCCGCATCGGGCTCTCTGCTCAGCAGGGAGCCTGCTTCCTCCTCTCTCTCTGCCTGCCTCTCTACCTACTTGTGATCTCTGTCTGTCAAATAAATAAATTAAAAAAAAAAATCTTAAAGAAAAAAAAAAAGATGCCACACTTGAAAGAGTTAAATGTGACAGTTAAAACTGCAATCTTTTTCTCTGAAACTGATGACAACCTATATTAACATATTTGAAATGCCACTAATGATGTTACTAAAGACAGCACTTGAGTATGAGTGACCAAGAATACATCAGATCTAGGACATTAAGCTTTCCTCATTTACAAACTGAGCTAGAGACCTCTGATGGTCATGTTCTGAGCACAGACAGGGCTCAGATTTAAATAATATGCAGAAGAGAAATTCACTCTACAAAGAAGCAGGTCTTAAAGTCATCAGCCTTCAAATGATGGTCACCTGCTTCGCAAGATGCTTTGACCAGTGAGCTGCCCTAGAGCTGAGGGACAGATTCCTGCCGTACCTCTTGCTGTGGAAAAGGAGGCTGTGAGCGGACACTGGCAGCTACTGGAAGGGTCTATGTCAAGGCCTTGGGGAAAAGGTCCCGGTGGCTGTTAACGTCATTTCTGGTCCCAAGCTCCAGGGTTCTGTGATGAGAGAACTGTGACCCAGTACGCAGACTGCAGAAAGCCACCTCCTCTATCAGCAGACCTAGGGGTTTCCATAGTATGTGCTCAGGAAAGATTCCCTGCCAAGGAAGGATTCCCAGATGCTGCTCCCTGCACCGCCCCCACCCCTGCCGCCACGTTAGGGTTAAGGAGGAATAAAGAGTTTCCCATAAGAAGCTGCCTGTTTTGATCTCACAATGCATTTTTTACAAAGAGCAAGGAATGTTCTAGAGAATATTGAAAAAGCATTAAAATTTCACCTTCGTCAAGAGAAAAACAACGAATTTCACCCTGCCAGGGCACAGCCATGTTACTAAGGATAGCGTCACCTTTAAAATCAATTACTGTGGTTAAAACAAGGAATATATCCGTCTTTCCCCACTCGTGGCTTCACCCAGAGGTGATAATGAATAGAGCCCGAGGGACTATATTGCACAGGGACCTTTTCACACAGACTCAGGTTATACAAAGGAAAATAAAGATCCTTCACTGTGCTCATCCTGTTTGGTGTTACTAGGACATTTCTTCTCAGAGGAAGGGGGTTATTTATGAACTTAGCCAATGATTAGTTCAAAGAGGGCAGGAAGAAAAATAAAGCTTTAGCTTTGGATTTCTTAAATTTCTTCTTGGTCTATTTTCCTACACTTTTATTTTGTTTTTATACTTATAATTGGTAATTCTTAAGTCCCGAATTCTAAATTGAGGTACATATATACAGATATATTTTTCCTTCTATTTTGAACAGATATCATGCTCAGGACACGTTTAAATTCTAACCAATATTGAGAAGAGCTGAGGATATGAAATATAAGTCAATGCTTCTTCGATTTTATACAGCTAGTCATTAAAGGTCTGTTCCTTAGCTAGTCAGGCTTAGAAACATCCCACACATAATTAATGTACTAAAATGTTGCCGTTCCTATGCTAATGACAGATGGAGGAAGGATGCCTTTCACTTAGTGAGAACCTAGATTCTTTTATTTTTTTTTTTAAAGATTTTATTTATTTGACAAAGAGAGAGATCACAAGTAGGCAGAGAGGCAGGCAGAGAGAGATAGGGGAGCAGTCTCCCCGCTGAACAGAGAGCCTGATGTGGGGCTCGATCCCAGGACCCTGAGATCATGACCTGAGCTGAAGGCAGAGGCTTAACCCACTGAGCCACTTAGGTGCCCCGAGAACCTAGATTCTTGAACAGAGGCTCTGCAAATATTACTTAAAGTAAGCAGTATTAAAAAGAGGGGATCTAGACCCCAGTGCACAGATTTTTGTGAATAAATGTAAATGTGCAATCTTAAACACTGCTTTGTTTTATGCCCTTTATAAAAAGGGCTCAGAGCCTGTGCACAGATAATAGTATAAACCCAAATTGCAGGAAGGTCCAGAGGTCAAAAACCGGGGTCCATGGGTTATATGCAGCCAGCAAATGTGTTTGGCTAGCCCACAGCGTGTTTTTAAAACAATGTAAGCGAATTCAAAAATCCAATTTCACAGTACAATGGAAAGATGTGGAAATACAAAGACTTCACTCTTTCCTTCATTTAGAACTAACAGCTGTCCCTTTAAAATGGATGAAAGCTTTCCAGTTTTCCTCCACTTGATTTTTTAATGTGTGCTCATTCAACCTTTTCTTCCTGCCCTGACCTAGGCATTTGAGCGGTAATGGGATAGGGGTGGCCTTTATTCTTCAACTGGATGGTGG
>PISX010019852.1:0-37137 GCA_004024625.1 Mellivora capensis
CTAAGTTTATTGAAGAGTGTGAGTGACAGGTAAAGAATAGCATACAGAGTGACTGGGAGACTCAGAAAGCAAAGAAGAATGAGTCTTGTCATCGCTTGGGATTAGGGGTTTATACTCCAAAGGGGTCTAGGGTACACGTTCCCCTAGGAATCCAGGGTAGGGTCTGATCAAAGGCAGGGGACAGGTGAATGATAGGTGTT
Source organism: Mellivora capensis (assembly GCA_004024625.1). NCBI lineage: Eukaryota > Metazoa > Chordata > Mammalia > Carnivora > Mustelidae > Mellivora > Mellivora capensis. Next base: position 201 of record PISX010019852.1, read on the forward strand.
ATAAATTACCGAAGGTAGGGGTATTGATGCCAGCATCAGCAAGGTTTGTCTGAAGCTAATGTCCTGGAACGCTGTCAGGAACTGGCTCTTCCTAGGTCTTATCAGGTGTTTGGGGCCTAGAGCAGAACTAGAGAACGGTTAGCTTTCTTGTTTCCTCCTTGAAGTGGGAACACTACTTCTTTGGCTTACTCAGAAGCAAATGTAGAACATGAGTTTTCTTAGCAGAAAAACAGCAGAGATGGAGACTTTCTTTTCTTTTTGTTTTTTTTAGATATTTATTTATTTATTTATTTGACACAGAGGGAACACAAACAGGGGGAGTGGGGGAGGGAGAAGCAGGCTTCCAGCTGAGCAGGGAGCCCAATGTGGGGCTCCATCCCAGGACCCTGGGATCATGACCTGAGCTGAAGGCAGACGCTTAAAGACTGAGCCACCCAGGTGCCCTTCTTTTGTTTTTGTGGAGAGGGAGAGAGAGTGCGCAAGCTGGGGGAGGAGCAGAGGGAGAGGGAGTGAGACAATCTCAAGCAGGCTCCACGCCTAGCACGGAGCCCCATGCTGGGTTCAATCCCACAGCTCTGAGATCGTGACCTGAGCCGAAATCAAGCGTTGGATGCTTAACCAATGGAACTACTCAGGTGCCCCTAGACAGAGCCTTCCTTTCTTTTTTTTTTTTTTTTAAAGATTTTATTTATTTATTTGAGAGAGAGCATGAGCGAGGAGAAGGCCAGAGGGAGAAGCAGACTCCCCATGGAGCTGGGAGCCCAATGCAGGACTCGATTCCGGGACTCCCGGATCATGACCTGAGCCGAAGGCAGTCGTCCAACCAACTGAGCCACCCAGGCGTCCCTAGACAGAGCCTTTCTAAGATGGAGTCCCTTCAGCTTCTCCACGCAGCAATTTCAGGTATTATGCACACGTATGATCTTCTCCGAGGAAGAAAGACCATCTCTTCTCTGAGGAAGAAAGTCATCCCATACCACGTGATTGTCCCCTTACTGTACTCCTAGAGTCCTGCAGCTGTCACCACAACCAACCGTCGCACATTGCATCCCCCCCACAAAAATCTCATATCCATTAGCAATCATTTTCCATTTCTCCCCAACCACCCTCAAGCCCAGCCCTGGGCAACCTCTACTCCACTCTCCATCTCTATGTATTTGCTAATTCTGGATGTTTCATAGAATTAGAATCATATAGTATGTGGTCTTTTGTGACTGGCTTATTTCACTGAGCATAATGACCATAACGTTTGTAAGTCTCACCAGCATCTCTTCCTTGAATTCCCCCCTTTTAAGGAGAATGAAATCTTTCCTGAGATCTCTCAGCAGACTCGTCCTTAAGACCCTTCGGTTTAAACGGAGCTACAAGCTCAATTTTTAATCCAATCACTGGCACTGGAGGAGGAATTACTATGCATATCTTAAACTGATGTAATCCCACTCCTTGGCAGTATACCCTTCACCCAGAATTCTGAAATATTACCCAAAACCCATCAATTATTTACCATTTTCACACTTACCACCCACCACTCTATTTCAGGTCTCCTTCTTAAAAGGACCTTTGTGATTACACTGGACCCACCTGAATAATCCAGGATAATCTTCCCATCTCAAGAACCTTAACTTAATTACCCTGCAAAGTATTAGTAGATTCCAGGGGTTAAGGGCATCTTTGGGGGGCATCATTATTCTCTCTACTACAGTGTTTAGTGTTCAGCATCAACACTTTTGATGAAGGACACAAGCTTGGGCAGAGGGAGAAGCTGAGCTGGGTTGTGTCCGAGACAGCCTCAGCTGACCCTGTGAGGAACTGTGGGGCTCTCGCAGATGTTTGGCTTTGGGCCAAGTGACCAAGCTTTTGGATTCGCTCCTAGATTAGTCACTTGATGTGGGCCACCTCCAGAAGGGTGTGACATTGGTGAAGATGGTTCACCACATTGGAAGCTGTCCCTGGAGGGGGCGACAGCTGAAGGCTGTCTGCCCAAACCACCCCCAGCAGCTGGGACAACAGGTGTTACATCTCCACGTCCGACACTCAGTGCTGGTAATGATGCCTGAGAAGAGCATTTGAGAAATTTCCATGTTTCAGCATCATTTGTGTCCTGTCCTTACACATTTACAAACCACGTGCTTAAGATGTGGCTTTCACCATAATCCCTTATAGGATGGGAGTGAGGGGACAGTGTCCCTCTGGAAATGATTTGAGGGGACAATTTTTAGCTTCACCGAAGGGCCAATGGTAGCCTTACTACAGAGAAAATATTAGTAGCATGAGTTATATAACTTCAAAATTAAATGGGATACTGTAACAATGCATTAAAATGTCAGTAAATACGTGTCCTGTAATGGGTACAGTTAACTCCTGGAAGATGAATTTATGACTAATTTATGACTTAGTCCTATTTTGATGCAGATATTTCCCATTTGCTGGTGACATATCTGAGTCATAGCCCCTCTCCCCATTTCTATCTATACAAACATGAAATTTAGGAGAGAACATAAGTTCTTTTTCAGAGACCTACCATGCCCCTCACCACTGCTCCACTCTTCTTTTGCATAGGTAATTCTGAGGTTTTTACTCCATGGAGATGTCTCATCTTTTCTAGTTTCATAATCCATGCAGAAACCTGGGAGTTGTTTCCAGATTTCTCTGCTGGGAACACCACAGGCTGACATCACCATCCTCATTCACCCCTGTACTGGCCACAGTGAATTGAAGGCTTCCTATTAAAGAAAGAACGGAAACTAACAAATATTCCCGTGCGGCCCTGGCAGTGCTTTTCAATTAGGGATGTTCCTGAGTGAGGCCTGCGATGCTATGCATGTCTGTGTTTGGCCTCGGTGGAGGGGCTGCCTCTCTCCAGGGGTGTGGTTTTCTCCCAGTGGCAGACACCTGCCACCCTTCTTCACAGGCTTTCTGGGCATCTGCCTCGTGATGCCTGATCTTTCCAAAAGTATATGGTTCCAACTCAAAATCAAGTTTTCCTCTCCCAAGTTTTAAGAAAAAAAACTTCTTTCTAGATTTTCTGATTGGAAAATCATGGTATGTTCATCCAAGCAGAACTTTTCTCATTTTTGGAAACCACTGTTTTGTTGAAGCCCTAAAGCTCAGTCTGCCCATTGGACCATCCCATCCCGCCTTAGTCCCAGATTTTTCCAGCCTTATAGGGATGGAGTTCAGCAAGTTATTTTCAAAGCAAATGTTCTAAGTGGTTGGGAAAAGAGAAGTGAAAATAACTATCTCCCATACCTTCAACATCACATTTTATAGCTACAAGATGTGTTTCATGATGATCTTCCCTAATTTACTGACAGAGCCTCGGGAGAGAGGGCTAGCAAGTTCCCATGATCTAGAGTGGCCCAGTGAGGATTAGAAGCTGGCAGAGTATGATTTATTTCGCCAAAACCTCGCTGGATGTCCTCATGGTTCCTAACACGTACATGTAGTGGAAGACAGAAAGGACTCATGTCTATATGTAGCAAACGGGGAGTTTAGAAGTCAAGCTCTACAGAGGCAGGAACCATGAGGGTGTGGCCCACGGGCGCATCCCCAGGGCCGTACTCCACACTCAGCAAAGCTGGTTGACGGAAGGAAGAAGGTAAGAAAGAAACCTGGATTGACGGGTGTAGCCCCAACACTAACGTAGGGGCGGCGGAGGGGCCAGGCCCTGGTGGGAGGAGGAGGAATTAGAGCTGCTGCCTGGTGGTCAGCGGGGGCCCTGGCCGCTCGGTAGCTCTCTTGCCTCCGGGATTTACTCACTCCACGTGGCCACCGAGAAATGTAAAGTAAACCGGATCACATCATTCCCCTGGCTTAATCCCCTCACTCCTTCCCCCTCTCCTTCCGTATAACGGGCAAACTCCTAGCGACCGCGGCCCCTCGGCCCACCTCCCCAGCTTCCTCGCCCGGCTGACTCCTCGGCCTCGCCCACCCTGGCCCCCACCTGCCAAACTGCCGCAGGCTTTAGAGCGCTCCCTCCCCCAGGCGCTCCCTTCCCCCAGGTCTTTGCTGGCCCTGCTCCCTCTCCTTCCCATCAGTTGCCCCTTGCTCAGAAAGGCTAACTCAGGCCGGCGGATTGAGAGTAGTTCTCTCCCACCCACTCCCTTCAGATCACGCCGCTCGTTGTTTATCTCGCACTTAGGATCTAAATTTGCCCCGTTCGTTCGTGGTCGGCTTTAGAGCCGGGCCTAAAGCAGTGTTTGTCTTGCTAGGCTTCCGATAAGACGCTGCCGAGCGACACCCGGACGGGTGAGGGGATGCACCGATGAATCCAGGAGCGGAGGAAAAACGCAGGCGGCCCCGGGGCGGCGGCCCCCGCACGCAGCGCAGTCCCCGCGCGTCGGGAAGGCGCAGCGGAACCCGAGCGCGGCGGCGCGGTTTCCCGTAGAAGCGCGGGGGAAGCTTGAGGGAGCGCACAGGAAGGCAGGGCGTTGAGCGGGGAGCGGCCCGGGTGAGTGGCGGGGGGCGGCGGCGGGGAGCGGAGAGCGGGTCGCGGGCACCGGGCCGGGCCGAGGGTTCCGGGGTACGGGCCGGAGCTGCGGGAGCCTGCCCGGGGCGCGGCGGCGGCGGGGGCCGGGCGTGCGGGCCGCGGGGGCCGGCGGCGAGAGGGTGGGAGCCGGGGCCCCGAGGGGTGGCGGGGTCCGGAGAGTCACTCCGCGAGTCAGCTGGGCTGGGTTCTGGTACCAGAGCTGTCGCTGCCCTGTGGGACCCTTACTCACTCTTCTTCCCCTTTGGGCTTCGGTTTACTCATTTACAAAACGGGGAGAATCGTTTCTGGTCGACTGACGGCTTCATTCATTCCAGGTGCTTTTCTAGGTTGTGTTTGCTAGAGATGCTTAGACGGCGCCTACCCGGGAGGGGTTCGCCGTCTAGTGAGAAAATCCCCACCGTCCTGGTGAGGAGGGCCCAGTGCAATTAGAATTTGGGCGTTGTTTGAAACCAACCAACCAACCAACCAACGGGAACAACCAACCAGCTGGCCAACCTGCTTTACAGAGGAAGGATGTTAATTTGAACATATAAAATTTAGACTTTAACCCAGATTGAGGAATACGAATTCTGTTGGGTGCTTTAGAAGGAATATGCATTCTTGGCTCCTATATTGCACAATTGCCATGACAACTTAAATCCAGAAAAATTTACAAAGCGTATTCACCGTTCTTTCAGATGTGATCTTTTTAGCCAAATGACTTAATCAGACAGGTGTAGTATCCTCGTTTTACTAATGAGTCATGTGCATTCGCAGCCCCCATCAGGTGATTTTTACAGCCTGCTGAGCTAATCAGAGCAGGTGCTGTGTTCTCATTTGACTAACAGGGAAAGATGGGTAGAGGCTAAGTGACTTACCCAGGCTCTCACTGTCATAAAGTGACTCTGGAATCCAGGCCTCAGGATCCTTGCACCACTGGTCATTTCACTACACTAGATTGCCTGCATGTTTCCATGTTTTTATGCACGAATCACTATTTTGTGACCAAAAGGGAGTTCCACTGGATCGCAGGTGGATAATCACGGATGAAAACAGACTTTTTATCAACTCTCAGATTGTTCTCTAACAGTATTGTTTTTCCCTCTTTCTACCCTTGCCTTGGGTGATTTTTATCTGCACTCAAACTTGACCACCTTCACACTGACGAGTCCCAAATCTATCTTCTACCTCATTTCTCCCAGCTTCAGACTGCTAGATCCAGACCTTCACTGATCATTCGAATATCAACTTGGATATCCTCCAGGCATCTCAAACTGACTCTCTCAACAGCACACGCCACCTTTCTACACAAACGTGTACTACAAATCTAATGATTGAAAACTTTATTCAGTTAGTTGCCCAAGTACAGCCCTGGCTTGGTTTCTCCTCTCACCTCCAACAAGTGGGCAAGTGAGGTTTATAGCCAAGGAGTAGGCTGATGGTTGGTGGATAGAAAGTTAGGTTTGATGAAGGGTGGACAGTTGTGAAGGAATGTGTTAGGTTGAGTATGAGGAAATCAAAGTAAAGGGGAAACTTAGGAAGGCCTGTTTGTTAGGATTCTTCTTGGCATCCTTTGTCTTCAGAGATGGTGTTCCTTTCTTCTGGGTTTAGGGAGTGTATTTCATAGATGAGGGTTTTATGACCTATTTCAGGGAAGAAGGGTCAGGTGAGGAGGTCAGAATGACCTTCCTGCTTCTGTCATTTTCTCAGACCCCCTTAGCTTAAAATATTCAATATGCTAAGTTGCCATATTTAGGGGTAGTATGTCCTGAACCCTGTGACATTCACCAGTTAGCTATTGAATGACTATTATGCACTGTATCTTATTTTAGGCACTGGGGATACAGCAGTGACCAGAACAAAGTCCTTACTCTTATAGAGTTGACATTCCAGTGCGATGAGCTCATAAACAAATTAGCAAATAAGGATCACCAAATGATAAGTGCTGTGAAAAAGAAAAACAGAATAAAGATCTATATTGTCACTTGGTTTTTTAGTAAAGTTGTGTGAATTTACTTTGCTTACAGGAGTACGTGAGTGTGTCTATCTCCTTTTATTTTGTCATCAGTGAATATAACCATGTAAACATTTATTAGTTTTAGAGGTGAATGGTACTAATTCTTTGTAATTTGCATGTCTTCAATTACCTAGAAGTTGAACATTTTCACACAGCGTTTGCATTTGCCCTGTGAATTTTCTGTGCATGTTCTCTGCTTATTTTCCTTTTGAGGGGCTAGTGTTTTTCTCTATTTTGAATAAGCCCTTTGTAGTACTTATTGTTGAGTCCTTTATATGTAATAGACAAATACCCTTTAACAGTGGTATAATGACTGTAGGGAGAAAGAAAAAGCGGCAAGCCTGGAATTCGCTTCTCTGTACTTCTCTGCTTGCTTCGAATATGTGAGGTTCAGGTGAGCAGAGAGGGAAGCGGTGAGTTTAGATGGAAAGAAAGAAGAAAGGCAGGTGGGCAGTGGGAAGATGAAGTTGATGAGCCTGGAAGGGAGCAGATGGGAAGAGATCAGAGAAGTGGTAAGAAGGAGTAGGAATGAGGGAAGAAAGATAGGACAGGTGGATGGAAGGCAGTTAGGGGGCCTCTACACAGTGAGCTGGGGTACTTACTTTTTCTTTTTCTGCCTCTTTATCTAGCAAATCCTTAGGAGAAGATGACCGTGTTCTTTAAAACACTTAGAAATCATTGGAAGAAAACGACAGCTGGGATCTGCCTGCTGACATGGGGAGGCCATTGGCTGTATGGAAAACACTGGTAAATAACAGCCCCACCCCACCTTCACCCCCAACACCAAAACCACCCAAAAGGGCCTAGGGTCAAAATCTTGCTCAGTGTTCTCCTCTCTGTAGCACATTGTGGTGTAAAAGAAAAATGGGTGTTAAAGCCATAAAGACAAGGGCTTCTTGTAACCAGTTCTGGAAAACTCTAACTACAGCGGTGCGGTGTCTTTAACACTGGATGACAGTAGATACGTAGTAGTGAGATGGGAAGCTGAGGAAATTGAAAGGGAAGTCCCCTCCCAAACTCTTAGTAGACAGGGATTGACCTTCTGTGTCTCCTTGTGATTTTATTCTTTCAGTTTCTTACTACCGTCTCTTGATCTGTTACCACTGCTGCTGTTAGGCCCTGACTGAATCCCCTTGCTCCAGCCCCTGTGGCTTTTCCAACATTTATCCCATTAGCCTGGGTTAATAGAAATGAGACAAAGACTTTCACACCTTTTGTTTGAATAAGGAATTCAACAGCCATGGGTTTTATTAGCCTCCAGGCATGAAGGGAGAAGAAAGTGCCAGATCTCCCTTCTGGTTTAACATGGTAATAAGATTTAAAGAAAGTTTTTGTGTAAAATTATATAAATAAGAGAGCCAATTAAATTTTCATCTTTTGGGGATTAAAGGTGACATCTCAAGTATTTAACAACACTCTGTAATCCATCTAGGTGTCTTAAATGACTGCTTTGTTAAACAGAAAACAGCTTTTATAAAGAAGTCTCCACAGTGGAAAGGAGATTCATAGTGCTACTTCTGTAAACTGTCTCAGTTCACCTTTGCATGGGTCAGAGATAATCTTCGGATGCACCATGGTGTCGAGTTTTTTGGCAGCTGTAGATTAAAGGGATCAGATCCTCCCCTCTCCCCTAGGTATTCTCAAGGCTCAGTGCTTGAATTCCGTTAACTAGCATGTAAAGAACAGACTTGAGAAGCTTAAAACTTGTAATATATATAAAAAAGTAGGTGGAGGAAATGTTTCGACAAATGGAAAATGAAACATAATGTGTGCCTTTTCTCCCTTTTCTAACCATCCTTGAGTCCTTACACCTCCTGCCACATGGGAACGAGGATTCCCTTTGCAGGAGCCCCCAGTCCATGCCACAGCTCATGCAAGCAGGAAATGATCCCTGAGGATCACTGCCGTTTCTGCTACTAGGTGCAGATTTGAGGCAGTATCCATGTACTCTGTCCAGGATGTCTTGTAGATACCCTAGTAATTAGTTAGCTCTGAAACCACTTGAACCAAAATGCCTTTGGAGTCTGGAAGCCTCATTTTGCTCTGTTTCCACCCTTGACAATCCAGGGTGTGTTCAGGATGCAAGCCCTATTGTTCTGTTGCTTTTCCTTTTCTCAGACTTTTCTCCTGTATTCTGTAGTACTTTGTGGTCTTTTTGTTTTAAAATTGTAGTAGAAAGCACATGATTTGTCACCTTAGCTGGTTTTAAGTGTGCAGTCAGTAGTGTTAAGTAGATGCACATTGTTGTGCGACAGAGCTCTAGAGCTTTTTCATCTTACAAAACTGAAACTCTCTACCTATTAAACACAACTCCCCATTTCCTCTCCCCACCCCCAGCCCCTGGCAAGCACCACTCCACTTTCTGTTTCTTGTAGTTTTACTATCGCAGGTACCTCGGATAAGTGTTTGTCTTCAGTGACAGGCTTATTTTACTTAGCATGATGTTCTTAAGGTTCATTAACATTGCAGCACCTGGCAGGATTTCCTTCTTTTTAAAGGCTGGATCCTATTTTGTTCTATGCATGGATATAACCACATTTTCTCTATCCATTCATTGTTAATGAATGTTTGGGTTGCTTCCATCTCTTGGCTATTGTGAGTAATGCTACTACAGTGAATTTGGATGTGCAGTTATGTCTCCCAGATCTTGTTGTCAATTCTTTTGGGTATATAGTCAGAAGTGGGATTGCTGGGTCACAGGGTGGTTCTGATTTTTTGAGGAAGCCCTACACTTTTCCATAGTGGCTGCACCATTTTACAATCCCACCAACTGCAGGAGGCTTCCAGTTTCTCCACATTCCTTCCTAACACTTATTTGTTTTTGTTTTGATAGTGGCCATCCTAATGGGCACAATACAGCATCTTCTGATTTTGATTTGCATTTCCCTAATGATTAGTAATATTGTGCATCTTTTCAAATGTTTAGACACCATTTGTTTATCTTTGGAGAAATGTCTGTTCAGATCCTTTGCCTGTCTTTAAAAATCACGTTCTCTGTTTTTTTTGTTGTTAAATTGTAGGGCTTCTTTAGCCCATTATGAGATACACGATTTGCAGGTATTTTTCTCCTGTTCCATAGGTTGCCTTTTCACTCTGTTGATGGTGTCCTTTGATGCCCAGAAGCTTTTTAGTTTGATGTAATCCCACTTGTCTGTTTCTATTTTTGTTGCCTTTATTTTTGGTGTCCTAAGAAATCGCTGCCAAATCCAATGTTACGAAGCTTTCCCCCTGTGTTTTCTTCTGGGGGTTTTATAGTTTTACGTCTTATATTTAGGTCTTTAATCCATTTTGGCCCTTTCCCCATTATGTTGTCTTGGTGTCCTTGTCTAACATCAGTTGATCATAAATGTAAAGTATTTATTTACTCACTTGTTCTCTGTTCTTTTGGTCTCTATGTTCGTGCCAACACCACCAGCTTTTAAGCTTTGTAATATGTTTTGGATATTAGGAAGTATGAGGCCTCCAACTTGGTTCCTTTTCAAGATTATTTTGGCTAATTGGGATCCCTTGTGTTCCATATGAATTTAGGATTTTTTTTCTATTTCTGCAAAACATGCCACAGATTTCGATAGGGAATGTGTTAAATCTGTGGCTCATTTGGGGTAGTATGGACATTTTTGTGATATTAAGTCTTCCAGTCCACAAGCATACATTTATTGGTGTCTCTACATTTTTTCAGCAGTGATTTGTAGTTTTTAGTGTACAAGTCCTTCACCTTCTTGGGTTAAGTTTATTCCAAAATATTTTATATTTTGGTGCTATTGTAAATGGGATTATTTCCTAATTTCCTTTTTTGGATTGTTCATTGTGAGGGTATAAAAATAATGGATTTTTATGTGCTGATTTTTGTATCCTGCAACTTTGCTAAATTTGTTCCAGTAGTTTGTTGTGTGGAATCTTTAGAGGTCATCTGCAAACAGATAATTTCTATTCCTTTCCAATTTAGATGCTTTGATTTCTTTGTCTTGCCTAATTGCTCTGGCTCGGACTTTCAAAACCACGTTGACCAGAAGTGGCAAGATCTTTGCCTTGTTCCTGATGTTTAAGAAGAAGCTTTGTTTCTCACTTTGAATGTAGGTTTTCCATATGTGGCCTTTGGCTATGTTCAGATACTTTCTTTTTGTTATCTTTTCTCCTTTATCTATATATTCCCAGCATTTTCACATGATAGTCTTCACATTTTTCTTTTATTATATTCTAGTTTCTTCCCTGAGAAAAGTCTTAACGCACGGCTCTCTTGAATAGGAGCTGCCTTGCCCCGTCAAGTGGGTTGTAAGCTGGGGTCAACATTCTTGTAGCTCCTCAGTAGCTGTTCCACACCATCAGTCTTCCATCTGCTTGTAAACATCTCCTTTCCTCTGAGACTCGTGTCTGGCTGGGTCGTATGCCTGTGAACCCCCCAGCTTTCCGGGGTCTCCTCTACTTTAGGCGTCACTGCCCAGTTTACCAGCGTCCTTTCCCCTCTGTCTTGTTGTCTTGCTGAGTGCTCTGAGGCTACCTGCGGATGACCCCTGTAGCAGTCTGCCCTTCACTTTCCCTGGCTTCATCCACTCCTGGGACTTTCACTGCTACTTCACACTCTTGCCTCTTCATCTCCCCTTGGGGGGCTGAGGATCTTATCATCACTTGCCCCTGTTCCACTCCTGAAATCTGGAGCTTCGGTGTCCCAGTCCCTCATTTCAGTCTGCCATTATTCATTTCCTAACCTTAGTTCCCTTTTTCAGTGTCACCAAGACTTGTCCCTTGGGCCCTCCAGTTCCTTCCTAATCTGTCACGCTTCTCTGCTTTTTTCATTTTTTTCTGATCTTAATTTCTCGATCCAACACATTACACACTTCTCAGCTGCACTTGTCACGTCCTCCCAGCCTTTTCGATCTCTCATTCCTTCTCTACACAGTTAAGCCGTTCGAATAGGTTTTGTCTGTTTCCCGATCTCCTACTCCTTCTCTATCCTATCCAGTCTTTGTTAGAATTATTCTCACCAGTTTTATTTCCCATTCTTTCTAACAGCCCAGCTCCAGACACAGTTGACTGTTCTTGAAGTACTTTTTTTCACTGGCTCCTGTTCTTCCTCCTTGATGTGTGGGTGTTTGTCGCTCTCTTGGCGTGCCCTTCCCTTCCACTCATGCCTGAGGGAAGTGGTTCTCGAGGACTCTGCCACAGGCCATCTTCTCACACTATGTCCTCCCCCTCTGTAATCTCTCCTCACAGTGCCTGCAGTTTCCAGCTGTAGTAGGCAAATCCCAGGTTCGTTACCATTTTGACCTCTTCAGAGCTCCAGACCTACATCTGCGTTCAGCCGCTTACTTACCTACTTGCCTGCTTCACCAGTGCCTTAAGCTCAGCGACTTGAAAATCAGGACTTTCTTGCCCCCACCACCCTTCTCAGTGATCAGTACCACTCACCATTTTCTGGCTTCCTAAACTAGAACGTGAACGTCACTCCTTGTTTGTCCTTGCTCCTCCTTTCCCACATTCAGGCCATGCGTTCTAAGTGAATTTTGTCTCTTCTACATCTCCGAATGTGTTCAGTTTTCTTTTGGCCTGCTGTACCGTCACCACCACCAAAATGTCATCCCTGGCCTGGACTCATATTAAATGTATCCTAACTGTTTTCTCCTCCCAGGTAATCTTGCCTGTTTCTTATCTAATTTCCCCACCCTACCAGAGTGATCTTTTAAGAAGTGAGGATTGCTTAAAAAGAAAAAAAAAAAAAAGTGAGGACTGCTGTTGCTTTTAGACTCAACTTTGACTTGGCCCCAAGTGTATACATCTCCAGCCTCGCCACATCTACACTTTAGTGTGTAGAATTATTAGGTCACATTCTGGAAGAAGTTTTCTTTTCATGAAGTTCTTTTCAGGGTTCCTGGGAGGGCCTTTACACAAGGAACACTCCTGGAACACTCTCCCCAACTCTTCTTCCCTAGCCAGCTACCTTTCCTCCAGGTCTCAAACATTCTTTCTTCCCCTCCCCCTGCACACACATTTATAATCTTCCTTTCTGTCTCATTGGGCAAGGTCCCCATCCTCCTGCCTGAGGCCAGCCCCTCCAGTGCTGATCCTAATCCTGTTCTCTCATTGGTTAGCCCCTCCCCCACCTCATCTTTAGTCTCACCCTTCCTGCTTTTCCCTCCTACTTCTCAAATTCCTTGTGGCTTGAACATGTCCTCTCTCAACTTTGTATTCCCATTTATTCACTGCCCTGTGTCTCTTCTTCCATTTTTGCCATTCTTGAAAGTGTACCCCACCTCTGCAGTCTCTACCTTCACATAAGAATAAGCTTAGTAAAATTTGATTTCTATTTCATCATTTGATTGAACCTACTGTTGTCAAGGTCATTAATAGCTTCTTGGTTGTCATGTTCAGTGGATACTTTTCTTTTTTTTATTTTTATTTTTATTTATTTTTTTATTTTTTAAAGATTTTTATTTTATTTGTCAGAGAGGGAGAGAGAGCGAGCGAGCACAGGCAGACAGAGTGGCAGGCAGAGGCAGAGGGAGAAGCAGGCTTCCTGCCGAACAAGGAACCCGATGTGGGACTCGATCCCAGGACACTGGGATCATGACCTGAGCCAAAGGCAGCCGCTCAACCAACTGAGCCACCCAGGCGTCCCCAGTGGATACTTTTCAATCCATTTCTGTCACATTGATTCTTCTTGACTCTATGTTTTTTAGCTACCTGGAGGGTGTCTTCTCGATCTGCTCATCCCTTTGATGTTGACTCTCCTAGGTTCTGATTTGCTCATGCCACAGCTGGCTGAGGTGATCATAACCACACTGCTGTTTTCAAGTACAGTATCATAAGGGTATCCTAAAGGTCCTTATCTTGCTCCTCTTGACATTGTCTGCAAATAGTGATCCTGGGGTTATATCATGTGACCAGCCATCAAAATATTCTTTCCCAAAGAGAACTCAGATCTTGGCCTCCTTCTGTAGATGACCTGTAAATGACTCTCCAGGGTCTAGAGGACAAAGACCCAATTCTTTAGTCTGGCATAAAGGCCCTTTGTGATTTGGCCCTGGTCTTCCTCTCTAGTCTTTTCCTGGTCCCTTCCCGTCCCACCTCCATCGCCTATCAGCTTGACCTGTGTTCCAGAAGTCTCTAAAAGAAGGCCTGTTCTTTTATCTTTCTCTTTCCCTTTGCATGTGTTCTTCCCACCTCCCAAACACTTCTACTCTTCTTCACCTGGCCGGTAACTCAAAAAATGTGTCCTAAGGGTGGCATTATTAGATGAAGAGGAAAGAAAAGCAACAGCTATTCAACAATATGTTGAATAATTACTCTTTACCTGGGGCTGGGTTGGTTATTTCCATGCGTGCGGTCTCAGAACCCCGAGATCATGACCTGAGTCAAAGGCAGACACTTAACCAGCTGAGCCACCCAGGTGCCCCATATGCCTTCTTTTTTAAAGGCTTCTTCCTCTCAGCACAGTGGCTTTGAGATTCATCTGTGCTGTGGGATTTATCCGTAGTTCATTCCTTTATATTGCTCAACAGTATCTGCATGATAAGCATATAATAATTGCTAATATCTTAGAGAATTTTAAGTTACTTGTTTTTTATTTCTAAGACGGGTGAACGTAATATCTTACGTTATACATTTTAAAAAATAAAATTTTATTACGTGCATTTGACTTTTTTCTTCCCTTTGGAAGGAAAATAGTATCTCTTGATGTAGGATTCACATGAGAATAATAACAGTTCCCTGTATTGTAGTGTTGATTTTAAGATTTTAATAAGGGTCGTGGTTTTTCTAAGGAAAAGTTTTTTCTGCAACAGAATTGGAAGAGGTTGCACATATTTATTTTTATCTGCCCCATTTTTGGCTGCTGCCTTGAATTTGTCTTTTGACCCAGGTATTATTTATTTGCAGGCTCTTTTCCACTGTTACTGTAAGTTTTTTTCTCCCTTGGGAATTCCTTTCCTTTTTTTCTTCCTTCCCTTCACGTTCAAGGGAAAAAAAAAACTGCGATACTTTTCCCTCTGCCTCCTTTCCCCACAGCTGGTTGCAGGCGTTGGCAGGAGTGGCAGGGCCTGCTCTCAGGACTCCATAAGGGCAATTGGAGAGGAGGAAATGACCCTGTTTGCTGAAGTAAAGAGAATCTAAGTATTGCTCCTTCCTCTTCAACTGCTCTTCTCGAGCTTTCTGGGCTCCCTGGGGGAGATTACGTTCCCGGTCCTTCAGTTCACCATGCCAACAGTTACCTGCAGTCGTCCCTCCCTTGTTTCTCACCCTTTTAGTGGCAAGGAAGCTGCTAATAGAAAGCAGAGGAAAAAGGAGGCAGGAGGCAGTGGAGTCTAAAGTTGTCTCTGGAGTCAGACAGAACTGATACGTCCTGGCAGCGTGACCTCTGCTCCCTGAGCCTCAGCCGCCCCCCCCCCCCCCCCCCCCCCCCCCCCCCCACTCCCCGTAGAGAGGGCTGATGCACCGCACCGGTTATTGAAGGATCAGGTGGGTAAGGGTAAAGTTCTTAGCATAGTCCTGACAGACCTAAGGGCTCAATAAATGCTAGTAATTGTGAGTAAATTTGATGTACTTTATGTCCAGTACTTTAAGAGTTAAAATGAATTACTTCTGGTAACTGGGCAGCGAATGATTCGAGAGACCGCTAGTGAGGAAAGGAAGCAAAGATCTGCCAGATGGTCCAATAACATCTCAGCCTTATTTATTTTACCCTACATGTGTAACAAGACAGCTTGGAAGGTGCAGTTTGAAGACAGAACGTAACCACAAGAGAGGCAGGGCGAAGCAGCTCCAGCTAGCTTGGTCTGCGCCATTCTGCATCTAATTTAAGCTCAGATTGTTCCTTTCACTGGGGATCTTGTCTTTGCTTATCCTGGCTCTGGTTTCTCTCCTAGTGATTTTGGTGGGTGAGCCTTGGCACAGCATCTCAACAAAGACTCTTGCCTCAATTAACGGTAGCCCCGCCCTTGCTCCGTTCCGGCTCCTGGCATTTAGCTGAGTCCTTTGGCTCCATGCTCTGGCACTGGGTCTGCCCCCCACCTTGACCTGTAACCCTTAGCCCCCTTCTGTGGATTTCTGTGGGGCGTCTAGCTTCCCACAGAATTCCCTAGGAATTCCCTAGAATTCCTGATGCTTGGAGATTTTAAAATCCGATAAACACTACGAATCCCTCAATGTGAAACTTGCAAAACAAATACGATACTATAGTGATGATCTTGGGTCATGTGTCCCGAGGTTTTTATTAATATTGGAGTTTTTTCCCCCACTGAATATAGAAACACTCATCTTGGTTATTATACATTGACTTTCATAAGTTGGGTGGGAGCCCACCTTTCAAGGTCTGTGGCCAAAGAAGTAAAAATAAAAAGAAGAAAAAAATAAGTGGTTATAAGTTGGCCTGGGTTGGGGGGTGGTTGTGTTTTCAGTGTCATTTAGTTTTATTAAGAACTTAGTAATGGGGGCGCCTGGGTGGCTCAGTGGGTTAAAGCCTCTGCCTTCGGCTCAGGTCATGATCCCAGGGTCCTGGGATCAGGCCCCGCATCGGGCTTCCTGCAGGGAGCCTGCTTCCCCCTCTCTGTCTGCCTCTCTGCCTACTTGTAGTCTCCGTCTGTCAAATAAATAAAATCTTTAAAAAAAAAAAAAAAAAAAAAAAAGAACTTAGTAATGATAATAATCACTAACACTTAATCAGTGCTTGTCACGTACCAGACACAATTCTAAGCACTTTATGTTTATTAACTCATTTTATCTTCCGAGCAGCTTTGAGATGGTTATTAATCTCATACTGGTGTGAGATTAATAGCCCTGTACAGATGAAGAAACTGAGGGACAGCAAGATTAAGTAATTTCCCTAAGGTCACACAGCTAATAACTATTAGAGCAGTGATTCCAAACCAGGTGGTCCTCATGTTAACCGCTTGCAGTGGCTTCTGTGTCTAAGGGAGCATGAGAACAATGAAGAACCATAAGCTGAGGTTGTCTTCTGCGGTAAGCCCCATAGAGCATAAGGCAGATATTAGAAGGTAATGCATCACATCTGGGCTTCTGAGCCAGGCAGGTCTGGGTGTGAGCTTTCTTTTTGTCACTTGCTGGATGTGCGACTTTGGGCAGAGCTTGTTAAACTCCACTTTATTCGTGCATATAGTATCTGGCAGCATTATTGGGACACTTAGGACATATAATCACAGCTCCTGGCACAGATTAAAGAAAGCAGTTACTCTTATTATAGATGTGTGAGGCACTCTGGGCTATGTCCTGTGTGAGGGTACAAAGTGAATGTTAGGGGTGCCTAAGGAAAAAAAGGATTACTTTCAATTTTTTATTATGGAAATTTTAATCATATAAAAATTAGAGGAGGATAATCCCCATGTGTCATCATCAGCTTCAGTAAATATCAGCATTTTACTAATCTCATTTCATTTCTCTACTTTTATTTTTCTGGAATATTTTACATAGATTCCAGAAATTCTAGCTTATATCATTTATACTTCAGTACTTTATCTTTAATTAGTAAGGACTTAAAAAAGTCATGCCATTATGATGAACCTAACAAAATTAAGTCTTTCATGTCCTCTAATATTCAGTCTGTTTATATTTTTACCTATTATCCCTAAATTCTTTGTTTTATGGTTTTGTTCAAATCAGTATCAAAACAAATTTTCATACATTGGATTTAGTACCTGTCTCTTAAGCCTCACAAACTCTAACCCCTTCCTTCTTCCATAGTGTGTATTTTCGAAAGCTGGCAGGTCTGCATTTGCCCTGGAGAATTTCTCATACTCAAGATTTGGTGGATAACTTACACCGGTCAGTGCTGTGCAGAGTCCTGTAGCCTGAGGCGAGAAGAAAAATCAGTGCTCATGGTTCTCCAGTTAAAACTGTGATGTTTTGTTCATCGTGGGTCTTTTGCATTCATTTGATTTTTAAAATTACTGTATTAAAATATTTGTCCTCATTGTGTTTTTTTGGCCTAAATTTTGCACCTGAGGCAGATGCATTCCTCTCCTCACTGTAGCCTCGGCCCTGAGTTGTTTAATCTGTTCCTGTGTCTTGGAAACTGGTGATCAGACCCAGATGCTAGAGCTTTGCTATTCGAAAGTGTGCACTGTGGCCTTGCAACACAATTACTCCTGGGAACGGATCAGAAATGCAGCATCTCGGGCCCTACCCCACACCTGCTGAGTCAGACTGGGCACTTAACCAGGTCCGCAGGGCATTTGTGTCTATGCTGAAGTTGGAGGAGCCCTGCTCCAGAGGCATAATTGGATTCAGGTTTAATTTTTTGGTACGAGAATGCTTCATACATGTGTTATAGATTAAAAAAAAAATTTAGAGAGCTTGCAAGCGGGCTGGGGGAGGGGCAAAGGGAGACGGAGAGATTGAATCTCAAGAGACTCTGTGCCCATTGCAGAGGCCAGTGTGGGGCTCGGTCCCATGATCCTGAGACCATGACTTGAGCCGAAATCCACAGATGCTTAACCACCTGTACCACCCAGGTGCTCCGTGTGTTGTGGATTTCTTATGGTATCATGTCAGAAAGTGCACGGCGTTGAGTTGTTCTGTTTTGGGGGATATTAAGGTCGATCGGTGCATTTAGAAGCCATCGGCTTGGCCCGCGCATTACAAAGTCAAGACAGTCGCTTCTGAGAGTTACTAGAGCCACGCGGTTAAGAGGAAGTGCGACCATATGGGTTAGAATGTCGACTTTACATCTGCTAGCAATGCAACATGGCTGGGCTTCAGTTCTCTGTAAACTGGAGATGATCGGAGAACCCATCTCCTCAGGTTGTTGTGCCGATTTTTCTTAGAATAGGGCCAGCACCAAAGAAAGCACTCCATCAGAAGTAGCCCTTCTTTTCTCTTTTGGCTTTGCATCCTTGTGGGAGAAAGCATCCTAACTAAGATGTGTTTTGAGTTGGGCCTTCAGTGAGTGCGACCATGTGCTAGCTGATACAGAGGCAGAAGATGGAAATGCACAGTGTATTTTTGGAGATTGGCAAAGAGTTTGACTTCACTAGAGACTACAGTCTTTAGTTTTTTGTTTTTTGTGGTTTTTTTTTTTTTTTTTCAGTAGAATGGGAGGAAAAGCCCGATTACGGAAGTCTTTGTGTAGGCAGTTTGTAGTATTTGGTGAGCAGTGGTGACTCGGTGAAGAAGTTTAAGGAGAGGAGCGTGTCATGAACAAAGTTGGGCTCAGGAAGCATAGTGTAGCCCCCCTGGGCAAGAAACCTTGGAGCGGAGGGCATGGGAAGGCTGCGGGTGTCTGTGTGCGCACACTTTCGTAGTGTATGTAGAGGCTGAGAGAGGCCAGACCAGAGTGGTGGCATTGGGAATGGAAAACTAAATGGGCACGGTGAGGCTTGACCATGTGAGTGATATGCGGGCATGAGTTCTGTAGGCAGATAGACTTGTATGTGGTTTGCATTTTACTACTTAGTAGCTATGTGACCTTTATCAAGCCCCTTGAAGTCCTTAACCTCTGTGTTTCAGTCTCCTTCTGGGGTAGCGGGGTTGATGAGGTCTGCTTAGCAGGTGAGGTGTAAGGATGGAGTGAACTGATGCATGTCCACTACCTGGTCCCGTGCCTGGCTCCTGGCTCCCCCCCCACCCCAAGTGCTAGCTGTTACTAGCATCAGATAGCGGACTGGCTGGTTGGTTGAAGGAGAGGAAGAGAAGTCATTTTCTGGTTTCAAGACTAGGATAATTGGTGATACAGAAAGAGGCAAGTCGCCTGGGAGAATTGGTTTGAGGACGTGTTATTCTATTCCCTTTTAGCTATGTTGCGTTTGAGACCCTAGCATATCCAGGGGGAAATGTGTTAGATTCCAGGAATAAATTATGCATGAGCCACACTTGACTGGACCCGTATTATTTCTTTTGGTACAGATTATGGTTTCAGTAATGTCTTGAGCTTCATCTTTCAGTATCTTGGGGGTTCTGACAAAGCAGATGTTTTACCTTGACATCAGTTCGGATTAGTCTCTGACTTTGCAGTTGGTGGTCTAGGCAGGGCTGGTTCAGCACCGGGGGAAGGTAGGGAGGGCTTTTCCCCTCACAGCTTTTCCTCATTTCACATTCTGTTGTGGTTTTAAAGAAACAGTTTGTATTGCTTTTCAGCCATTTCAAGGTTCTCTCTCTCTGTTCTCTCTCTGCACAAGCTGTTGCTAAAGTTTGGGGTATTAATAGGTGCTATTTAAAGAAGCTCATTTATGGGCAATTAAATAACATGCCTGTCAGCTCAGATTTGATAGGGAATGAGGAACTTTTTTTTTTAAGGTGCAATGAAGTTTAATTATATTCCCTTTCCTTTTAGCTCTTTTGTCATTTTATTTAGAAAACGGATTTCTTAAAAAAAAACAACCAAACCTGTATTCTTTCCCATATGTTTATGGTGGAGGAGGGGGTAGGGAGGACTGAGCTGGAAGGGCAGGAGGCGTATCTAAATTTTGTTGATTTCACATACTTTTCAGGGCTTTTTCTGTGAGTGGTATTAGCTGCTCCAGGCTCTGCTGAGAGAACTGTCCACTGACATCTCAGGTAGTGCATGTCGTGGAACAGCAGAAACACTGACCGTAGGCGCTGGCTAGTTTATGATTTGCTAAGTCAGAAGGTCGGCCCTGTATCCTAGAGCCCAGAGTAAATACCCCTTTATGCCCGTCGTTTATAGAAAACGGCTGGTAGGTCTGGAGGGAGAGAAGGGACTCTCCTTGTGTTTTCTCCTCGAACAGCTGACGTAACCTCTGTGCAATCTGTTTTCTGTCTTCCCTTTATCTGCCTAAGTAGAGGAGAGTACCTTGTGTGTAACTTACAAGAGTCACTATTTTCCCTAGATTTTTAATTTCAGTGAATTATCCATTCTTGTTCACTGTGGACTCGAGGGACTAATGCCCTCCTTCCTTCCTTCTTTTCCTGTTTAAGTAAATACAGTTCTGTGGAGAATGCCCTTGGCTTGCTTTATATTGTTACTGAAAATGTTTAAAAAAAAAAAAAAGAAAGAAAAAAATGTTGATCCTTGATATTGTTGAATATACCACCAAGTAAAGAAAGCCATCCAGAGGTACACTGACCTCACGATTCCTGACATAAGTGTGGTGTACTTTTCACTAGCCCCGACCGAAGTGGTGCCATACATTTGTCTTTTACATTTGATGGTAGACTTAACTTTGTTTTTCCTTTGCTAAACTTCCCCAGCAGCAACAGGGATGACAGAATTTTAATGCCAGTGATTGCTTGTCTGACTCCTTATTTTCTCCCTGTGTGCACTCCAAGGGGCATTGAAATGAAGACAGTCACCACTTAATGTATGGTTATCAGTAGGATTTCTTCTTGACCCTTGATACTTTCCTGACATTATGGAACTTCTTTATCTCATTGTGGTTGGGAGAGATAAGAAGATACAAATTTCTGAAGTAGCAGGTAGCACATCATGTGGAGGCCTGGAGAACAAGAAGGAACACCGTCCTCTGGTTAAGTGGAAGGACCAGACCAGAAGGCCCTAAAATCCTTTTCAAAGTCATCAACATCTTTATTGTTCTCCTGGAGTTTGTGACCTAGCACTCTAACAGTTTACTTGTCTCGACTGAGCATTCTTCAGGCCCAGAATATCCATCATGTTCTTCAGCAGGCTGCATGTCTCCTTGCTTGGTGACAGGTCTTTGTCTTGGGCAGAGATGAGCAGTATCGTCCCATGTGTGATGCTCCTCACTGCGGCAGCCTTCATGTGTTTGGGTGGGGAGCTGGGATGTGGGGTGGGAGGGGGCGATGTTTACTTGACAAAGGTCCCCCACTCTGCACACAAGAGAATCTCTTCTCTAAGGTTCTTTTCTGTCTGTGCTTCCATTTCCACTCCATCCGGGCTCTTACACAGATAATCCTTGGGCAGTGCCACTGGCAATATCATGATTAATTATTCTAGGAAGCTCAGAGAAGTTGAAGTAGTTGTTATAAACATCTAAGCTTGAAATCTGCTTTGCGTAAAGCAGAAACCGGGTTTGCGTGCACCAAGGGAAAAGCCAGTGGTAGAAATTGCTGTCCAGTTTGCCTCTAGACTGTGGAAGGAAATATCTCTTTTGGGAAATAGGATGGATCAATATGGTATTTTTTTCTTTCCATGTCAAGTTATTATTGAAATAACAACATATCTTATTTTGCAGTCCTAAAGTAATAAATAAAACCTTTATGGCTCAGAATAAATTGTGAGCATCCCATTTCCTGTGGTAGCAGGCACATTCATGTTCTTCCAAAGCCTCAGGCAGAGTGACATCAGCAAATTTTTTAATTTTCTAATCCAGAAGCTTCTGGTTTCTGTCTATCAAAGAACCTGCGTTTTAGTACTGAGCAGATTTTCAGGGACCTTTTTTGATGTGACTGTTTTAAATTGTGTTAAACTTCAATTCTCTTGGGAGGCAGCATGATGTAGTAGAAAGAGCATAGGCTTGGAATTTATATACAGTAGTTTGTCTTTTTTTTTGTTTTGTTTTGTTTTTTTTTTTTGGTAAAAGGGTCTTAGGTTCACTTTCAGATTCTTGCCCCATTAGCAGTCTAGAATTTCTCTGATACCAGACTCAGCTACTGGGACAGTTCTTGTGGGGCTTCCTGGTGTACCAAAAGGAGTTCCTCATTCAGCTTTTAGATTGTTCTAGTTCCATTACCCTGTCCCCTGAACACACACGCACACACACACACACATGCACAGCCATGTGTCTTGATCTGTCAGGTGTCCATGACTGTTCTACGTCTTCATCCTCTGCTGCACCACAGTGATTTCTCCTCTTGCCCTTTTGGTGGTGATCACAGTGAGCAACTACCCCAGGCGATCTCTTGGCTCAAGAATGCCAAGTACTCCCATGAAGAATCACCTTCAGTTTTCCCCTACAGGACAAAGCCTGCCTGTGAGCACTGTGAGTCAATCTTTCCTGTTCAAACATTTGCCACTTACTTATTAAACAGTTATTTATTAAGCACCGTTTATCTGCAAGAGTCTGTGCTGTGTGCTGTGGAAGAGAAAATGGTGAATTGTCCATGAATTCAAGGCAGTTGTAATGAAGGAAGAGAAGACAAGCAGTTCTGTCTGTGGTGGGGCAATGGGGTGGGTGGTATTGTGCTTGGCCGTCTAGTTTTTAAAAGGGAGAGGAGGTAGAACGATCAAATCCCTGCAGGGGTAAAGCTCATTGTGTGCTCAGGAGGAGGGAAACATGCAGCTTGCTGAGAGTGGAGGCAGCATCAAGGGCATGAAGGGGATAAGGAAGTGGTTCTTAACCTCTTTCCTCAGTTGTCCATGACGTTTTCTTTTCCTTTTTTTTTTTTTTCTTAATTTTTTTTTTTTAAAGTAACCTCTATACCTCGCGTGAGGCTCGAATTCACAGCCCCAAGATCAAGGGTCGAGTGCTGCACTGACTGAGCCAGCCAGGGACCCCTCTGCACATTCTTCCTTTGGTTTTCAAGTGAGGCTCAGTGTCACTGTAGTTGATTCACCTGGCGTTCTCTGTCCTCTGTCGAGGGGCTCAGCACCTCTCTTCCTGCTGCTTCTCGCCTCCTCAAGTAGATGATCTGCTCCACTCTCAGCCCACTATTACCACGTGTGTCTTTAATCAAGATCAATGTCTGCAGTCTCAGATGTGTATTTCTAGCTGTCCCCTGGACCCCTCCACCTGCACTGGCTGCTGTCCCAGATCCGCAGATCCAGAATGAACCCCAGCTTCCGGCCTCCTGAACCAGTACCTACTGCTGCCTGCCATCTCTGAGTGGTACCACCTTCTGCCAAGGGCTCAGTAAAAATATGTGGACACTGCCCTCGACTCCCTCAGTTCCCACAGGCCAGTCGTTAAGTTTGCTTCCTAAATATCAGCTACCCCTGTGCTCTCCTCGATCCTGGTTCCAGGGCTCATCATGTGCTCATCACTGACCAGTGTTCCTGGAGAACCCACCCTGGTCCCTAGATCTAGACTTGCCTTGATGTGGACTTCACGTTGCAACCAGAATGATCCTTCTATCGTGTAAATCTGGTCACCTCACTTATCTTCCTGAAACCTTCTCATGGCTTCTTATGGCCCTAAAGGTCAAGTCCCAATTCCTGAAATAGCTTAAAAGGCTGCTGGGGCCGGGGTGCTGCCTGCCCTCCTCTTCTGGGGCTCCTCCCATGGCAGGCTGCCTCCAGCTGTCCAGAACCACATTCTGTTTCTGAGATTGGCCAGGCTCGTACTCTGAGGCTTTGACAGGCTCTTGCCTTCGCCTGCGTTCCCCTTCCTGTTTTTGCCCTGCTACTTTTTATTTCTCCCCAGATCCACACTGCAGTGTCACTTCCTGTAAAAAGCCTTTTCTAATTCCCCCAAGTCTAGGTTAGATATTCCTAAATGGGCCCCTGTTGCAGAGCACATAAGAGTCATGTCATATTATGACTGTTGAACTGCCTTTCTTCCCTTCTATCCTGTGAACTTCGTGAGGATGGGGAGTGTTGGGTTTATGCACCAGTACATCCACACCTAGCACAGTGCCTGGCACGTCCTTTATCAAGAAACACGTCTCTTCCTCTATCACTGATACTTGCCAAGAGCTGTCCTTTGCCATGTGCTCGGAAGCTGCTTCAAGTCAGGACAGGATCTGGGTCGTGCGGTACCAGCACTTTGCGTTGAGTGAGTCGGTTTCACCTGCTACTCTGGGGAGCTTTATCACACCTGGACTTATGAAAAAACACTGTATGAATGTAAATTTTAAAAATCAGATGAGATTAGAAGTAATGTGTGATTAATGAATGTGCTATCAAGTCTATATACTGATGAGTATTATGCATCCAGTATTGTCTGAAGTTAAGAAAAATCATTAAAGCATTTATTTTGGGTTTGAATTCCAGTCTGCTGTTTAGTCACATGGTGATCTTGGGGAAGTCCATTACTTCTCTGAGCCTTAACGAATTCATACATAAAATGAGGGTATAATGCCTGTCTTGCAGGGTTGTTACAAAGGTTAAAGGTTTGTGAAAATGACGGCTGTGGTAACTGGCACATGAGAGTTGTTCTATGAATTTCAAGTTATTTTTCTCTTTTATTCCAATAAAAATGCCTTTCCTGGAACATTTTTGGAATTTCTTTTTTGAAATAGTTTTCAGAGCTATTGGTACCACCAGCTATAGACGATGAGAATAGATCAATGGGAGAAATCTTTTCTCTTTGAGGATATGTTTGATTTTTTAGAAACAACTTGGTTCAGAGAGCAAAATCAAGATGGTTAATGCTATTCTTGATATTAAAAAAACTATGATTATAATGAAATTTTCTTTTGTAGTATTTAAATTGACACATAGTCTGGCTTTCTCACAGGTGGCATTGACAGCATATTCCATCTGGCACATTAAAATCCAGGCAATTAATTATAAAGAAATCTTTTGATTTTGAATAGCACTCCGATAAATCAAGAAGTATTAGCAAGCTCAAGAGAACTGAGGTCTTTAGTCATATACTTAATCACAAGTTAACATTCAAAATTTTACTTCTAGCAAAAAAGAATTTAGGAAACCGTGAACCAAGGTGCTGTATTCTTGTATTTGGGGCCATTCTCTTTTCATCCAGGTCCACAGGAGTCCGTGTGGCTGAAATGCAGTAAGGAAGATGGCGTCTTATGAAGGACCCCAAGGAGTGGGGCACCTTCAGAGACCTGGCCCTAGCAGGAGGGGAGGAGCCAGCTGGGGGAATGGGCAGGGATGTACGGCAGGTATGCAGCCTTTGTAGCCCTAGAGAGGGCTTGTACAGAACAGCCTGTAGGATGTGTTCATCACCGAAGAGACTGGAGGTACAGGTTATTCTATCTATAGGAAGAAACAAGTGTTTGGAGGATCACAGTTCTGTGTGGTTCTGTGTGGTGGTAGTGGTAGCCCCATGGCCAGTGTGGAAGCTGGACTGAGGATTAGCCTAGACCAGGGGGATCCAGTAACAATGCTCAGGTTACTACAAGGAACCCAGGTTTATTTGGTGATCTAGTGGTTACTAAGGATTTAGTATTTTACCTCAGCATTGTATAGAGGTCATGAATGGGAGGTGTTAGGGAGGGTCAACTCTAAAGGGTTGTTGACATGTTAATTATTTTTAAATATTTGACTACTCTGTACATTGAATTGATTTCATCTTGTATATGTGTAAGATCTATGTAATTGTTGCTGTTGGGATGATTGATCGAGAAGAGTTGTTGGAGAGCATTTGAGTAGAAGAGCGAACGTGAATATTCATGAACCTTGAGTGGGGGAAGGGAGAGAAGCCTATGCACCTCCCTTCTGCTGTGGGGGAGTCGTGGGGCAGTATCACTTAAGTAAGTGGGACTGAATCTGGCAGTTAAGGTGCTTGTGGACTAGACTTCACAAGGGATTAGTCCCCGTAAGATATTTGTTACAGGTCAGAAAGCACTTTTGAGGTATGGCTTTATAATTTTAATTGAACATTGTTCTTAGGTTTCAGATGGGCATTATTTTTTTAAATTAAATTTGAATTCCAGTATAGTTAACACAGTGTTATATTAGTTTCAGGTGTGCCAAATAGTGATTCAACACTTGCGTACATCACCCCCTGCTCGTCACAGCAAGTGCCCTCCTTTATCCCCATCACCAATTTTACCCCCCAACCCACCACCCCTCTGATAACCATAAGTTTGTCCTCTATAATTAAGACTCTGTTTCTTGATTTCTCTCTCTCTTCTTTTCCTTTGGTTGTTTTGTTTCTTAAATTCCACATATGAATGAAATCTTACAGTGTTTGTCTTTGACTGACTTATCTTATTTAGCATTTTACTCTCTGGATCCATCCATGTCCTTGCAAATGGCAAGATTTCATTCTTTTTTATGGCTGAGTAACACACCACATCTTTGTACATTCATTATTTGATGGACACTTGGGCTGCTTCCATAATTTGGCTCTTGTAGAAAATGATGCTATAAACATAGGGGTGTACACATTCCTTTGAATTAAGTGTTTTTATATTCTTTTGTATTCTAAATACCCACAGACAGGCATCCTTGCTTCTTCCCCTCATATGGTGCTTTCTTGTTAAAGCTGACTGCTGTTGATGTCTATTGTTCTTCAGCCTGGCTCTGGAAGAAAAATTATTGCATAGCCTTGGACAACAGCTTTGACAAAAAGCGAAAGGTTGTTTATTCTCTTTTAGTTCAGACTTAACTATCAAAATTAGTTTTGGATAACTGTAAAAATGCAAAATTCGAAGACTTCATTGTTAGAAGGAAGGTCTAGGAAGAGGTTTTTTTTTGTTTTTTTTTTTTAAGAATTTAAGTGAAAGAACCCTTTTCTCTTCTTAGTTCTTTCATATACATTGTTTATTGGCCGTTTTTAACTGTTGTTAACCAGGTTGAAGTTACTATCTTAGCAATGCCAGCAACATGCATTAGAGTTGGCTTTTTCAAGAAGATTCTGGAGCCTGGTGGGCAGTCAGACATTTAAAGTGTTCTTACAGTATAAATGGCATAAACACATTTTAGGAACCTTTATGTTACATAGATGAACATTTTCCTGATAGAATGTTTTCATTTTTGCAAGCCAGAGTTTTACCTCATGCCAAAATTTCCCATTTGGGCTGCAATTGAGTGTCTGGCAGTGATAGAAAAAAATAAGAGATAACATAGTAGCAAAAGTGACTAAACATCAAACTTATTTCTGACAAATCACCCGAATAATTTCCACCAGATAAGAAAAATGCAGGATATGTGCATCATCTTGTATTGCTGTGCTAACAAATTACTACAAACTTTGTAGTTCACACAGCTCACGTCCATTATCTTACAGTTCTGTGGGTCACAAGTCCAACACAGGTCTTATAGGGCCAAAATCAAGGTGTCGACAAGGACCGCATTCTTTTGGAGGCTCTAGGGGAGAAGCCATTTCCTTGCTTTTCCAGCTTCTAAAGGGTACCCTCATTCCTTGACTGTGGCCTCCTCCGGTGTTGAGCAACAGCAAGCTTGCACCTTTCTGACCCTTCTGACTCATATTTGCCGCTCATCACAGCCCGGAGAATTTTTTGTGCTTTTAAGGACCCTTGTGATGAGATTAGGCTCCCCTGCATAATCCAGCACTATCTTCCTATCTCCAGATCCTAAACTTAATCACATCAATCAAATCCCCTTTGCCACCTAAGAAAACATATTTTCAGGTTCAGGGGATGAGGATGTAGACCTCTTAGAGGGAGGGGATCTTTTGCCCCCCATCCTGTGGAAACACTCAACATAGGATTTCGTTCAGAGAAAGTTCTTTTCACATGTGCTCATTATGTGTCACAGGTTTTGAAGAGACTTTCACTTGGGTGTTTTATAGGGAAAAGTTGGGCATATTTAAAGAGAAACAGTTTTATTTGTTTGGATTGTAACCTGCTTATTAAAGCTAATGTTCGTTCTTTTGTTTGCTTTGATAGTGACAATCTGCTAAGGAGAGCAGCCTGTCAAGAAGCTCAGGTAATACCACTGAATGTGCTAAAATCAAAACCTGCTTTATCTCTATTGCGCAGCAAACTCGGGATATTCTGGGGGACAAGCGCGGTGTCTTGCCTCGGTGCAGTGTGGATTTTTTCCCTACTGTTGGGGGATGAGTCAGGCCGAGAGCCAGCTCTGAACAGAGCAGGAGGAAGTTAAACCATCTGGTGTTGAGCAGTTCCAGCGCCCACCCCTTTAGACTTGTTTACTTCTGGATTAGTCCTCAGAACACATACTTGGGCTGGTTGGAGCCCTGGGAGTTTGTTCATGTCTGTGGTTGTCCTTAAAGATCGGGCTAAGCCCTGAATCTTCCCTGATCCAAGTAACCCCCGAGGATTTCTGTTCAGAACACACGTTACCCCTTAAAGTCAGATCTTCTTTCAAGCCATTCATATTTTTAAATCCTGTTTAGCACAGCTGATTCATACCATGTGTGCATTGTTCTCCCAGGCCCATGATACTGCACTGAAATAATAATATATCTGGTGGTATTATAGTTGAATTATAAATCTTTCTGATTTCAAGACCACATTTTTGTTCTTTCCTCCCCTCCAAGTTTGTTAGGTTGTGCCTTGCAGGTGAATTTCCGTTACTGAGTTGCCTTTTTGTTGTATGTCATTTAAGCTTATGATATCAGAAATACCAAAAAAGAAACTTGAAGTAAAAAATGACAAAGGTATGATGTATTTAGTGGAAGGAGGTGGGTGGCAGACCTCATGTTTGTTGCCGAAATGTTTTCATGGGGGACAATGACAATAGATACTATTAATACATTGCTCTTTTTGGTGGTGATCCAACTGTTCTAAATCTGTGTTTTAAGAGTTTGATTACTTTTCTGTTATATCTCCTATGACTCTGCTGTTTTGAAAATGAACGACCCCCACCCTGAGCTGATTTTCCATTAGCAACTGGGAAAGTTTGGGAGGAGAGCCTTTTCTTGGTCTCCCAGAGGAAGAGTGGTCACGGGGTCCTTGCTTTCTTGTTGAAGGAAAATGCCTTCCCCTCTGCGCTGAGTGCCTTCTCATCCTTTCTCAGAGACTCTTCCTCTGGTCACTGCTCACTCTCCCATATTTACCTCTTCCCATGCCGGAGTTCTTTCCGTCCCAGCACCCATGGAGCTCCTTCCATCTGGCAAACAGAAGCAAATTCATCCTTGGAGCCAACTCCAGTTGCTCTTCCTGTTTATGGCTGCTGTTTACAGTCTAAATTCTTGAAAGAATGATTTTTTTAATCTCACGTAATCTCAACTCCCTGTAGTCTAACATCAGCTCCTTAACTCGCCATAAACCTACACCTGGGATTGCCAGTAGGTAAGAAACCAAGATACAGAATAATCTGGAACTGTATATCTGGAGTCTGGTAGGCCAGAGAAACTGGCTGACTGAAAAATTTTTGCCCACATTCCAGAAAAACTATGGGTAGGAAAAGAATACATTACAATGTTTGGAGATTTGGCAGCAAAATATTAAGGTCGAATTCAGTAAAAGTGAAGACAGGGTAGAAATTATAATGTACCAGAAACTTTGTACTAATGAAACAGTATTTCTTTCTGAAGCTTTCAGAAAAAGTGCATTTTTTTTTCTAAAGGAAGAAATAGATCATGGAGAGAACGGCTCCCTGGCAGACTGTCAGGAGGGGTGGTAGTTACTTAATAGAAGAGTCACTTAATCTTGGTTAACTTATTCTCCCTCTGTCTTTACTTTGCACTTCCATACCTGAATTCTGCCTCCTTGGCCCAGACCTGCTCCCCACCGTCAAAGACTCGACATTCTGACTCTGGTGTTTTCCTCCTCATTTTTTTTTTTTTTTTAAGATTTTATTTATTTATTTGACAGAGAGAGTGAGCACAGGCAGACAGAGTGGCAGGCAGAGGCAGCGGGAGAAGCAGGCTCCCCGCTGAGTAAGGAGCCCGATGTGGGACTCGATCCCAGGATGCTGGGATCATGACCTGAGCCGAAGGCAGCTGCTTAACCAACTGAGCCACCCAGGCGTCCCTTACTCCTCATTTTTATTAGTGGTCTTCTCCAGGGGGAATAGCAGTAGTTCACGTTAGTTCCTGTTTTGAGTCTGCACAGCTGGTTCTCTGTGCCTCTGAATTCTGCCTCCTTTATCTGCTCTTCAGAGTGACAGAGTAGAAGTTGGGGTTTGGGAGTTAGGTGTCAGTTCTAGGCTTGTAACTTATTAACTGTGTGACTTTGACTTAATCTTTTTGAATCTTGGTTTCTCAACTATTAAAAGGAGAACACTTAGTACCTTCTAAGTTTCTGAGCGCTCAGAATAATGTGTAGAACAGCAGCAAATACTGGGTGCCAAGTAAATATTTCTTTTCCTTGCCAGTTGATGCTATGGATTATTATTATTATTACTATTATTGTTATTATTTATTTCAAGTTTTTATTTAAAGTCTAATTAGTTAACATATATGGAAAAATTGGTTTCAGGAGTAGAATGTCGTGATTCATCACTTACATGCAACACCCAGTGCTCATTGCAAGTGCATTCCTTCGTCCCCTAGTTGCTGCTGTTTAGTTAGCAAGTTATACAAATTGCAGAGGAGGCAGCAAACAGACCATTAGGATTATTTTTTACATGTATGAAAATATGAAGATTAATTGGTATCACAGTTCTTTATGAATAAGCCTTAGGAATAAATTGAAGGAGAAAAAGATTATACTCTGAAGGCTTTGGGCAGGTGGGTTAAACTTCCCTTCTGATGTACTGTGGCCTTGCTGGTTATCTCTTTATAATAAACTTAGCCACATCTTAGAAACGAAAAGTTACTTACCTCTAGTAGATGAAGCAAGAGTTTTTTTATTACAAAATTTAGCTGATCGTCATTAAGTAATGGTAGATTTGGTGGTGGTTCATGGTATTTTTATCAGTATGAATCATGAAAGAACATTTTTTCCCCCCAGAGTAGGTACCATGTCTCCTGGAAGTAAATTCCTTTGGAATGAAAGAATATATATAATTGCTAACTGAATAAAAGAATATTTGCTTAAAACTTTCCTTTTTTCCTTTTTAGGTGTTTGGCAATCAACTCATTCCTCCCAACGCACAAGTGAAGAAGGCGACGGTTTTTCTCAATCCTGCAGCTTGCAGAGGGTAGTTCAGTTTGTGATTTGTCACATGCTCAGTTGTCCTGAGGGGGAACATCACAGAATATCAGGAAGCTAGTTGGACTGTGTGGAGTTGGAAGAAGTAGGTTCCGTACTCGTCTAGCAATGAGACTAATTTGTGATGGAGAAATAGTGGTTAGTGAGCTAGAACTGTAAAGCTAATTGATGCTTGGCAAACTTGTCTAATTGAAGTTTAATAAAAATCCCAGAATTAGGGGTGCCTGGGGTGGCTCAGGCAGTTGGGCGGCCAGCTCTTGGTTTCGGCTCAGGTTGTGATCTCAGGGTCCTGGGATTGAGCCCTGTTGCTCCCCCACTAAATAAATAAATAAATAAATAAATAAAAATCCCAGAATTAATACTCTCAAGTAAGTCTTACCTGGTTGGGGACAGCTCCTGCTGTTGTAGTGTAAATGATTGGGCCTTCTCTGTTCCAGGATGTTCCACGATGGCCAAAACATTGTGGGCTTGTGAAGTCAGAAACATTCTTTCCAAAAGGAGTGAACCTTGAGCTAGTCTTGGAGGTCAGCCGAGGAAGAACATTCGATCTTCCTGACTGAGGAAATAGCTCTTGGGGTGGGGGTGTGTGTGTGTGTGTGTGTGTGTGAGAGAGAGTGAATACCAGAGTAACTACTTATGTCCCTTGCTGTGTTGCAGGCCAGTCTGCGGCCTGGTCTAGCTGCCCTGGAAGAGTTGTATGAGGGAATTGTGGGAATTCAGGTGTGAAGAACAGTTGGGACTTTGGTTGATAATCATATATTTCTGTTCATTTATTGTAACAGAGGTTCCACCCTGGTGCAGGATGTTGAAAGTGTGGGAGGCTGTGTGTGTGTGTAACTGGGCTAAGGGCCCATGGAAATTCTGTGTATTCCGTTCATTTTGGCTTTGAACTTAAAACTGCCTAAAAAAAAGTCTATAAATTTTAAAGTACCACAGGCAAACAAAAATGTGTTTCAGTGTTTGTTGCAGTTCTCCTTCATTTGGAAAGGTGAATAAAAAAGACCTTGAAGGCTTTTAGAAGAAATCATTTAAAACTTAAAAAGTATTTTTAAAAAATAGAATGAAAAGGTTGTCTGAGGTGGGGAGGGGAGTGATATCTTTTATTATCCCTAGCAACCAGAACCTTTCTTTTTGTCTTTTGAAGACTGGAAAATTAATAACTGTGTATTAGGTTGGATTCTTGGGTGCCTGGGTGGCTCAGCCTGTTTAGTGTCTACTTTGAGCTCAGGTCATGATCTCAGGGTCCTGGGATTGAGCCCCATGTTGGGCTTCCTGCTCAGCAGGGAGCCTGCCTTTCTCTCTACCTCTGTCGTTCCTCCTGCTTGTGCTTTCTCTTTTTCTCTCAAATAAGATCTTTAAAAAAATATGTATTAGGTTGGATTCTATAAGATCTTCATCAAATGACATCAAGATATTAAGAACAACACAACAAAAAGACTAGTTGGGACCAGCTTATAACTGGTGGTCTTGTGTAAGATGCAGGAATTCTGAAAGAAGTTTCTCCAGTAATTTGAGATAGTGAATGTGGCTTTACAGATAATAAGGAGAAATCACGCCTTTTTTTTTCTTTTTTGATAGAGTGAGAGCATGAGCAGGGAGGGCAGAGGGAGGGAAAGAGAGAGAATCCTAAGTAGGCACCACACCCAGTATGGAGCCTGGCACCACGCTCCATCTCACAATGACTTGAGCTGAAATCAAGAGTTGGAAGCTTAACCGACTGAGCCACCCAAGCACACCACACCTTACTTTAAATTCTGCAGTTTAAGATACTTACCTACAGATTGTCTGAACTGGCTCTGTGATTCTGCTTAATTGACTGGCTTTGTTAGAGCCACCATCCCCCACCCCGTAAACACCAATCTTAATGCCTATTGATCATTCTTGTTTAATAAGCAATACCAACAAATGAACAGGTTCTAACCCAACACAATCAAAATATCCAAGATAACTAAACAGTGGTGGCCTGTGGCAGCAGCTACCAGAGAACTGTGGGCTCCAGGGTTTGAAGGACTGGCCTTGGATATTCTTCTGCTCTGTGACATTATAGGAACTACTTAACTTAAATCCTCAGTGTCCTCATCTGTAAAATGGGAAAAGTTATGGATCCTACCTTAAAAAATTACTGTATAGAATAGGTGCCTTTGCGATTAAGTGAGATAATGCCTATGATGTGTTTAGCATTTCCATTTCATGGTGAGCACTGGATGAAAGGGGTATAAGCTACTGTAATTATTACTGACATGTCAGCTAGGTTCAGAACATTCTCTACTTTGCTTCCCCACCCTTCCCGAAAGTGCTTGTGCCTCTCCCTCTGCCTACTTTAACTGTTCTAGGTCCTGTTCCTTTAGGGACCTAGTTAGTTAGGAACTTGCTAATTCTGCTAAAGAAAAATTTATGGCAGTTTTTTTAAGCTGTACTCTGTTACTTTCTTTAAGTTCCTACTTAACAAAGGATAATAACACTAGAATCAGAATTTTTTAGAACAGTTTTAGGTTCTGTTTATATTTTTACATGTAAATGTATTGGCATTTTTAAAGGTAGATTACTGTTTAAAAGTACATTTTTATCTTTAAACGTGAGGCTGAGGAAGGTCTTCTAAAGTTACTGTCCCCTTTAGCAAGGTGAATCCCTCCATGCTTCTGGATATGAGCCACTCTGAAGCTCTCCAGCATCTTTTTTTTTTTTTTTTTCTAAAGCTTTCACTATTGCACTATTTTTGTCATCTTGGCTCTACTCTGAAACATAATATATAATTCATCATGTAGCTATTTCATTATGTAGTACTGGTTTAAAACTACATAGGCGCCTTAAGAAATAAGATAACTGTGTGTTTAGCATTAATAAATAATACATTAAGAAGTAATTATTTTCCTGTGTATACATGAACCTAGAAATTGCGGTACGTATATAAAGCTTTTCTTTAGCTCTGGTGCTATCTCACCTTTAATTATATAATAAATAATGCATTTCTTATTGGTAACACTTGCTTTTCAGTCTCTTATACGGAAAGGTAGAATTTTAAAGGTTTTCCATAGCATGGGATCACAGAAAGATGTGAATAAAAGCCCAAATGTTCAAATCTTTATTTCTTTGACTTGGAGGAGCTCGCAGATCTGTTGTAAATGATGAATATAGCTGAGGCTTGCCCAGAGTTTTGCTTCTCAGAATGGATCTACCTTCAGCTGGTCTTTTCTTAGCAATCCGGTTATGGAAACAACCCTGGAAGGAGAAACGTTTGTACTATCGTTAGCTCAGCTCTTTCTTGTTGGGTTAAGCCCCACCTGTGGTGAGCTGGAAAGGGGGAATTTTCATTTAGCCTTTTCTGTTCATTCTAGTAAGAATTCAGGTCAGGAGAAAGGGCAGGGGATATTTGTGTAATTTCCTTACAACATGCTCAGGTAGGCCCTTGGTTAGAGGTACTTTTTTTGAATGGTCCATGTGAAAATTTGTCCAGTTTGTGCAGTTTCTCCATTTCTATTTTATTTATTTATTTTTTAAAGATTTTATTTATTTGACAGAGATCACAAGTAAATAAAGAGGCAGGCAGAGAGAGAGGAGGAAGCAGGCTCCCCGCGGAGCAGAGAGCCTGATGTGGGGCTCGATCACAGGACCCTGGGATCATGACCCGAGCCTAAGGCAGAGGCTTAACCCATTGAGCCACCCAGGCACCACCATTTCTATTTTAATTCCTAAGGAGAAATGTTGCGTGTTTCTGTCTGCCCTTTGGTGGTTGTTTCTTTTTAAAGAATGTTGAATTTGGTTTGTGCGTGACTATACATGCTCCTCATTAGCTACCTTAGTATGCCTTTCTGTTAAACTTGCATCACTGGTTTTAAAAATCTTTGAAAGAGGACTGAGTAAATGTGGATGTGAAAGTTACATGTTCGCTGTGGTTTCGAATGTTCTATTTTTTTGTTTTGTTTTCTGATGTGATAGTTGAAAATATTTGGGTGAAAAACAGGTCCACTGACTGGTATGTTCAACCTCGAGACCGTGCCATTGGGGACTTCTTGCAACTTTTGCATCCCCTGATGCCTGGGCCGTGTTTCTGACTCCTGACCTGATTTGGACAAGAGTCACTGTCAGAACGATGTGTACAATGCTTCTAACACACACACACACTCTCTCTCTCTCTCTCTCTCTCACACACACACACACTCTCTCTCTCTCTCTCTCTATCTCTTCAAAGTGCTCTTTAACTGTTCCTGTTCTCACAAGACTTCACAATCCTGTCCTTTCCTTTCCCGCAGAATTTACATGTCTGCATTGGGGCAGGTTCATTTATTCATGCATTAGTGCATTAATTCATCAGACATTTATGAAGTATCTTCTCAGTGTGCCAGACATAATTCTAGAGGCTGGGGGACTCAAGGATTATAAGATTTGGTGTCTGTTTTTGCAAGGCTTCCAGTCTCATCCCAAGGACTGTTCTGCAAATCACTGATTGTCATGCCATATGGAAATTCCTAACAAAGATGTATACAAAGTGATGGGGCCACAGAGAGAAGGATGCGACTTTGCCTGTGAGCTTCAGACAAGCTGCCGATTTTCCTAACATTGCATCAGACCCTTTACCTTTTGTAGCAGAAATTCTGCCTTCATGGAAAAGAATTTTGCTCCTTCTCCAGGGCTTTCACAACAGGTTTGAAACTCAAGAAATGGAGATACCTCTGGTATATGAAATCATTAAAAATGTGTTTCTCCCTCAAAGGTTGTATCCACTGAGTTATAATTCATATTCTCTGGGGTTCAATATATTCCCTCGGGCCACATGAAAAATGTTAAATACACCCTCCTCCCTCTACCACTGGAATGTAAATAAGTTCTCTGAGGACTTACTACATGCTACTTTAGTCGCAGGTGTTTCTGTCTGCTTTGTCTTGTTGTATCCCTAGCTCCCACCCCTGTGGCTAGCACGTAGTAGGTGCTTGATAAACACATGCTGAATGACTCAAGCATTGTGTCCTGAGTGGGGCCATATGTACTGTCAAGTTCTTCTCTAGAGGAACTAGACTGAACCGCAAGCATCCCAGATGGGTGAGAGCAATTGTATTAGAAGGTAAACTCCTGGAAGCCCCAGAGTGATAGCGTCTTCACTTTTCCCCGTAAAACCCAATGACCCATTGTTCGCCTTCCTGTGCTTGCAGGAGAGAAGGAAACCCATGTTTCTCAGGCTGTTTCTTGTTCAACTCTAGTGAAGATGGTTAGGCTTTTTCTTCTTCCTCTTGAGAGCTTGTGTCAAAATTTTTGTGTTTTTTTCCTTTGTTTACAGCAAAGCAAGGACTCTATTTGAAAAAAATGCTGCCCCAATTTTACACTTATCTGGCATGGATGTGACTGTTGTTAAGGTAAGAATACTCCACAGTGTTGATTTTATTTGAGCTACCACTCCTTATAACTTATTCTCTTCTCTTGACTTTATAGCAGAAATCACTTATAATGTAAGAAGCTGGGAACAGAGAAATCAACGTTGTGTCTTTGTTCTGATTGTTAATAAAAGCGTTTTTTGTTGTTTTTTTTTTCAAAGCATTGTCAGCTTTTCATTTTCAGAAGAAGATTAGATGGAGGCATGAACTTGATTCCTTTCATCTGAAAGCTAGGGTGTGGAATTATTGTCTCTGGGAAGATGAAAGTAGTTACAGCTGTAGGAATTCTTTTCCTGAAAATAAAAAAAATTTCCACTTTGAGTAGTTAATTTCTTGGTAGCTCCACAGACAAGTAAACATTTTCTCTCTGGGGAGGAATTTTCAATGGTAAAGCTCTAGAATTTGCGATATTTAGCTAAGAAAAAAAGGGGACAAAAATAAGTTAGAAGGAAATGTACTAGATAGAAGACGCTCCAAGACTCCACTTTGTTGACTTTTAAGTGATGAGTGTGGTATATACTCGGGTGTGTGCATGTGGTGAAAATCACT